>JAUCBL010000908.1:0-30000 GCA_033807585.1 Hydrophis major | reverse complement strand
AGAATTAGAATAGAGGAGAGTGGAATAGAATTAGAATACAGTAGAGAAGAGTAGAGTAGAGTAGAGCAGAGTAAAGTAGAGTAGAATTACAATAGAGTACACTAGACTAGAGTAGATTAGAATACAATACAGAATAGAGAAGAATAGAATAGAATAGAATGGAATGGAATGGAATAGTATTAGAATAGAGTAGAATAGAATAGAATAGGAGTAGAGCAGAGTAGAATAGAATAGAATAGAATGGAATAGAATGAGAATAGAGTAGCGTAGTTTAGAATAGAATTAGGATAGAGTAGAATAGAATTGAATTGAATTGAATAAAATAGAACCGAATAGAATAGAAGTTAGAATCCAGTAGAGCAGAATAGAATATAGAATAGAGTAAAATAGAATAGAATAGAATTAGAGTAGAGTAGAGTAGAGTAGAGTGGAATGGAATGGAATAGAATAGAATAGAATAGAATAGAATAGAATAGAATAGAATAGAATAGAATAGAATAGAATAGAATAGAATAGAATAGAATAGAAATTAGAATAGAGTAGAGCAGAATAGAATACAGAATAGAGTAGAATCAGAAACAGAATTAGAAACAGAATTAGAAACAGAATTAGAATTAGAATTAGAATTAGAATTGGAATTGGAATTGGAATTGGAATTGGAATTGGAATTGGAATTGGAATTGGAATTGGAATTGGAATTAGAATTAGAATAGAATACAGAATAGAGTAGCTAAGAGTAGAATAGAATTAGAATAGAGTAGAGTGGAATAGAATTAGAATACAGTAGAGAAGAGTAGAGTAGAGTAGAGCAGAGTAGAGTAGAATAGAATAGAATTAGAATAGCGTAAAGTAGAGTAGAGTAGAATTAGAATTAGAATATAGTAGAGAAGAGTAGAATTACAATAGAGTAGTCTAGAGTAGAGTAGATTAGAATAGAATACAGAATAGAGAAGAATAGAATGGAATGGAATGGAATAGAATTAGAATAGAATAGAATAGAATAGAAGGAAATAGAATAGAATAGAATAGAATAAAATAGAATAGAATAGAAGAGAAGAGAAATTAGAATAGAGTAGAGCAGAATAGAATACAGAATAGAGTAGAATCAGAATCAGAATCAGAATCAGAATCAGAATCAGAATCAGAATCAGAATCAGAATCAGAATCAGAATCAGAATCAGAATCAGAATCAGAATCAGAATCAGAATCAGAATCAGAATCAGAATCAGAATCAGAATCAGAATCAGAATTAGAATTAGAATAGAATACAGAATAGAGTAGCTAAGAGTAGAATAGAATTAGAATAGAGTAGAGTGGAATAGAATTAGAATACAGGAGAGAAGAGTAGAGTAGAGTAGAGCAGAGTAGAGTAGAGTAGAATTACAATAGAGTACACTAGACTAGAGTAGATTAGAATACAATACAGAATAGAGAAGTATAGAATAGAATAGAATGGAATGGAATGGAATAGAATTAGAATGGAATAGAATAGAATAGAATAGAATAGAATAGAATAGAATAGAATAGAATAGAATAGAATAGAATAGAATAGAATAGAATAGAATAGAATAGAATAGAATAGAAGTAGATTAGTGTAGAGTAGAATAGAATAGAATAGAATAGAATAGAATAGAATTAGAGTAGAGTAGAGTAGAGTAGAGTAGAATAGAATAGAATAGAATAGAATAGAATAGAATAGAATAGAATAGAATAGAATGGAATGGAATAGAATTAGAATAGAGTAGCGTAGTTTAGAATAGAGTAGCGTAGTTTAGAATAGAATTAGGTTAGAGTAGAATAGAATAGAATTGAATTGAATAAAATAGAACAGAATAGAAGAGAAGTTAGAATCGAGTAGAGCAGAATAGAATACAGAATAGAGTAGAATCAGAATCAGAATCAGAATCAGAATCAGAATCAGAATCAGAATCAGAATCAGAATCAGAATCAGAATCAGAATCAGAATCAGAATCAGAATCACAATCAGAATCAGAATCAGAAACAGAAACAGAAACAGAAACAGAAACAGAAACAGAAACAGAAACAGAAACAGAATTCGAATTAGAAGTAGAAGTAGAACTAGAATTAGAATTAGAATTAGAATTAGAATTAGAATTAGAATTAGAATTAGAATAGAATACAGAATAGAGTAGAATCAGAATCAGAATCAGAATCAGAATCAGAATCAGAATCAGAAACAGAAACAGAAACAGAAACAGAAACAGAAACAGAAACAGAAACAGAAACAGGAACAGAAACAGGAACAGAAACAGAAACAGAAACAGAAACAGAAACAGAAACAGAAACAGAAACAGAAACAGAAACAGAAACAGAAACAGAAACAGAAACAGACAGAAACAGAATTAGAATTAGAATTAGAATTAGAATTAGAATTAGAATTAGAATTAGAATTAGAATTAGAATTAGAATTAGAATTAGAATAGAGTAGAATAGAATACAGAATGGAGAAGAATAGAATGGAATGGAATGGAATAGAATTAGAATAGAATAGAATAGAATAGAATAGAATAGAATAGAAGGAAATAGAATAGAATAGAATAGAATAAAATAGAATAGAATAGAATAGAATAGAAATTAGAATAGAGTAGAGCAGAATAGAATACAGAATAGAGTAGAATCAGAATCAGAATCAGAATCAGAAACAGAAACAGAAACAGAAACAGAAACAGAAACAGAATTAGAATTAGAATTAGAATTAGAATTAGAATTAGAATTAGAATTAGAATTAGAATTAGAATTAGAATTAGAATTAGAATTAGAATTAGAATTAGAATTAGAATTAGAATTAGAATTAGAATTAGAATTAGAATTAGAATTAGTATTAGAATTAGAATTAGAATAGAATACAGAATAGAGTAGCTAAGAGTAGAATAGAATTAGAATAGAGCAGAGTGGAATAGAATTAGAATACAGAAGAGAAGAGTAGAGTAGAGTAGAGCAGAGTAGAGTAGAATAGAATAGAATTAGAATAGCATAAAGTAGAGTAGAGTAGAATCAGAATTAGAGTAGAGTAGAGTCGAGTAGAATTACAATAGAGTAGCCTAGAGTAGAGTAGATTAGAATAGAATACAGAATAGAGAAGAATAGAATGGAATGGAATGGAATAGAATTAGAATAGAATAGAATAGAATAGAATAGAATAGAATAGAATAGAATAGAATAGAATAGAATAGAGTAGAGCAGAATAGAATACAGAATAGAGTAGAATCAGAATCAGAATCAGAATCAGAATCAGAATCAGAATCAGAATCAGAATCAGAATCAGAATCAGAATCAGAATCAGAATCAGAATCAGAAACAGAAACAGAAACAGAAACAGAAACAGAAACAGAAACAGAATTAGAACTAGAACTAGAACTAGAATTAGAATTAGAATTAGAATTAGAATTAGAATTAGAATTAGAATTAGAATTAGAATTAGAATTAGTATTAGAATTAGAATTAGAATTAGAATAGAATACAGAATAGAGTAGATAAAAGTAGAATTGAATTAGAATAGAGTAGAGTGGAATAGAATTAGAATACAGAAGAGAAGAGTAGAGTAGAATAGCGTGAAGTAGATTAGAGTAGAATTAGAATTAGAATAGAGTAGAGTAGAGTAGAATTACAATAGAGTAGACTAGAGTAGAGTAGAGTAGAATAGCATACAGAATAGAGAAGAATAGAATAGAATGGAATGGAATAGAATTAGAATAGAGTAGAATAGAATAGAATAGAATAGAATAGAATAGAATAGAATAGAATAGAATAGAATAGAATAGAATAGAATAGAATAGAATAGAACAGAACAGAACAAAACAGAATAGAATAGAATAGAATAGAATAGAATAGAATAGAATAGAATAGAATAGAATAGAATAGATTAGGAGTAGATTAGTGTAGAGTAGAGTAGAATAGAATAGAAAAGAATAGAATAGAATTAGAGTAGAGTAGAGTAGAGTAGAGCAGAGTAGAGTAGAATAGAATAGAATTAGAATAGCGTAAAGTAGAGTAGAGTAGAATTAGAATTAGAATAGAGTAGAGTAGAGTAGAGTAGAATTAGAATTAGAATAGAGTAGAGTAGAGTAGAGTAGAATAGAATACAGAATAGAGAAGAATAGAATGGAATAGAATAGAATAGAATGAAATAGAATAGAATAGAATAGAATAGAATAGAATAGAATAGAATAGAATAGAATAGAATAGAATAGAATAGAATAGAATAGAATAGAATAGAAATTAGAATAGAGTAGAGCAGAATAGAATACAGAATAGAGTAGAATTAGAATTAGAATTAGAATTAGAATTAGAATTAGAATTAGAATTAGAATTAGAATTAGAATTGGAATTGGAATTGGAATTGGAATTGGAATTGGAATTGGAATTGGAATTGGAATTGGAATTGGAATTGGAATTGGAATTGGAATTGGAATTGGAATTGGAATTGGAATTGGAATTAGAATTAGAATTGAATACAGAATAGAGTTGATAAGAGTAGAATCGAATTAGAATAGAGTAGAGTGGAATAGAATTAGAATAGAGTGGAAAAGAATAGAATAGAATAGAATAGGAGTAGAGTAGAGTAGAGTAGAGTAGAGTAGAGTAGAGTAGAATAGAATAGAATAGAATAGAATAGAATAGAATAGAATAGAATAGAATAGAATAGAATAGAATGGAATAGAATTAGAATAGAGTAGCGTAGTTTAGAATAGAGTAGCGTAGTTTAGAATAGAATTAGGTTAGAGTAGAATAGAATTGAATTGAATTGAATAAAATAGAACAGAATAGAAGAGAAGTTAGAATCGAGTAGAGCAGAATAGAATACAGAATAGAGTAGAATCAGAATCAGAATCAGAATCAGAAACAGAAACAGAAACAGAAACAGAAACAGAAACAGAATTAGAATTAGAATTAGAATTAGAATTAGAATTAGAATTAGAATTAGAATTAGAATTAGAATTAGAATTAGAATTAGAATTAGAATTAGAATTAGAATTAGAATTAGAATTAGAATTAGAATTAGAATTAGAATTAGAATTAGAATTAGAATTAGAATTAGAATTAGAATTAGAATTAGAATTAGAATTAGAATAGAATACAGAATAGAGTAGCTAAGAGTAGAATAGAATTAGAATACAGTAGAGAAGAGTAGAGTAGAGTAGAATTACAATAGAGTACACTAGACTAGAGTAGATTAGAATACAATACAGAATAGAGAAGAATAGAATAGAATAGAATGGAATGGAATAGAATTAGAATAGAGTAGAATAGAATAGAATAGAATAGAATAGAATAGAATAGAATAGAATAGAATAGGAGTAGAGTAGAGTAGAGTAGAGTAGAATAGAATAGAATAGAATAGAATAGAATAGAATAGAATAGAATAGAATAGAATAGAATAGAATAGAATGGAATGGAATGGAATGGAATAGAATTAGAATAGAGTAGCGTAGTTTAGAATAGAGTAGCGTAGTTTAGAATAGAATTAGGTTAGAGTAGAATAGAATAGAATTGAATTGAATAAAATAGAACAGAATAGAAGAGAAGTTAGAATCGAGTAGAGGAGAATAGAATACAGAATAGAGTAGAATCAGAATCAGAATCAGAATCAGAATCAGAATCAGAATCAGAATCAGAATCAGAATCAGAATCAGAATCAGAATCAGAATCAGAATCAGAATCAGAATCAGAATCAGAATCAGAAACAGAAACAGAAACAGAAACAGAAACAGAAACAGAAACAGAAACAGAAACAGAATTCGAATTAGAACTAGAACTAGAACTAGAATTAGAATTAGAATTAGAATTAGAATTAGAATTAGAATTAGAATTAGAATTAGAATTAGAATTAGAATTAGAATAGAATACAGAATAGAGTAGAATCAGAATCAGAATCAGAATCAGAATCAGAATCAGAATCAGAATCAGAATCAGAATCAGAAACAGAAACAGAAACAGAAACAAAAACATAAACAGAAACAGAAACAGAAACAGAAACAGAAACAGAATTAGAATTAGAATTAGAATTAGAATTAGAATTAGAATTAGAATTAGAATTAGAATTAGAATTAGAATTAGAATTAGAATTAGAATTAGAATTAGAATTAGAATTAGAATTAGAATTAGAATTAGAATTAGAATTAGAATAGAGAAGAATAGAATGGAATGGAATGGAATAGAATTAGAATAGAATAGAATAGAATAGAATAGAATAGAAGGAAATAGAATAGAATAGAATAGAATAGAATAGAATAGAATAGAATAGAATAGAATAGAATAGAATAGAATAGAATAGAATAGAAATTAGAATAGAGTAGAGCAGAATAGAATACAGAATAGAGTAGAATCAGAATCAGAATCAGAATCAGAATCAGAATCAGAATCAGAATCAGAATCAGAATCAGAATCAGAATCAGAATCAGAATCAGAATCAGAATCAGAATCAGAATCAGAATCAGAAACAGAAACAGAAACAGAAACAAAAACATAAACATAAACATAAACAGAAACAGAAACAGAAACAGAATTAGAATTAGAATTAGAATTAGAATTAGAATTAGAATTAGAATTAGAATTAGAATTAGAATTAGAATTAGAATTAGAATTAGAATTAGAATTAGAATTAGAATTAGAATTAGAATAGAGAAGAATAGAATGGAATGGAATGGAATAGAATTAGAATAGAATAGAATAGAATAGAAGGAAATAGAATAGAATAGAATAGAATAGAATAGAATAGAATAGAATAGAATAGAATAGAATAGAATAGAATAGAATAGAATAGAATAGAAATTAGAATAGAGTAGAGCAGAATAGAATACAGAATAGAGTAGAATCAGAATCAGAATCAGAATCAGAATCAGAATCAGAATCAGAATCAGAATCAGAATCAGAATCAGAATCAGAATCAGAATCAGAATCAGAATCAGAATCAGAATTAGAATTAGAATTAGAATAGAATACAGAATAGAGTAGCTAAGAGTAGAATAGAATTAGAATAGAGTAGAGTGGAATAGAATTAGAATACAGTAGAGAAGAGAAGAGTAGAGTAGAGTAGAGCAGAGTAGAGTATAGTAGAATTACAATAGAGTACACTAGACTAGAGTAGATTAGAATACAATACAGAATAGAGAAGAATAGAATAGAATGGAATGGAATAGAATTAGAATAGAGTAGAATAGAATAGAATAGAATAGAATAGAATAGAATAGAATAGAATGAAATAGAATAGAATAGAATAGAATAGAATAGAATAGAATAGAATAGAATAGAATAGAATAGAATAGAATAGAATAGAATAGAATAGAATAGAATAGGAGTAGATTAGTGTAGAGTAGAGTAGAGCAGAGTAGAGTAGAATAGAATAGAATTAGAATAGCGTAAAGTAGAGTAGAGTATAATTAGAATTAGAATAGAGTAGAGTAGAGTAGAATTACAACAGAGTAGACTAGAGTAGAGTAGATTAGAATAGAATACAGAATAGAGAAGAATAGAATAGAATGGAATGGAATGGAATGGAATAGAATTAGAATGGAGTAGAATAGAATAGAATAGAATAGAATAGAATAGAATAGAATAGAATAGAATAGAATAGAATAGAATAGAATAGAATAGAATAGAATAGAAGTAGATTAGTGTAGAGTAGAGTAGAATAGAATAGAAAAGAATAGAATAGAATTAGAGTAGAGTAGAGTAGAGTAGAGTAGAGCAGAGTAGAGTAGAATAGAATAGAATTAGAATAGCGTAAAGTAGAGTAGAGTAGAATTAGAATTAGAATAGAGTAGAGTAGAGTAGAATTACAACAGAGTAGACTAGAGTAGAGTAGATTAGAATAGAATACAGAATAGAGAAGAATAGAATAGAATGGAATGGAATAGAATTAGAATAGAGTAGAATAGAATAGAATAGAATAGAATAGAATAGAATGAAATAGAATAGAATAGAATAGAATAGAAATTAGAATAGAGTAGAGCAGAATAGAATAGAATACAGAATAGAGTAGAATCAGAATCAGAATCAGAATCAGAATCAGAATCAGAATCAGAATCAGAATCAGAATCAGAATCAGAATCAGAATCAGAATCAGAATCAGAATCAGAAACAGAAACAGAAACAGAAACAGAAACAGAAACAGAAACAGAAACAGAATAGAACTAGAACTAGAACTAGAACTAGAACTAGAATTAGAATTAGAATTAGAATTAGAATTAGAATTAGAATTAGTATTAGAATTAGAATTAGAATTAGAATTAGAATTAGAATTAGAATTAGAATTAGTATTAGAATTAGAATTAGAATAGAATACAAAATAGAGTAGATAAGAGTAGAATTGAATTAGAATAGAGTAGAGTGGAATAGAATTAGAACACAGAAGAGAAGAGTAGAGTAGAATAGCGTGAAGTAGATTAGAGTAGAATTAGAATTAGAATAGAGTAGAATTACAACAGAGTAGACTAGAGTAGAGTAGAGTAGAATAGCATACAGAATAGAGAAGAATAGAATAGAATGGAATGGAATAGAATTAGAATAGAGTAGAAAAGAATAGAATAGAATAGAATAGAATAGAATAGAATAGAATAGAATAGAATAGAATAGAATAGAATAGAATAGAATAGAATAGAATAGAATAGAATAGAACAGAATAGAATAAAATAGAATAGAATAGGAGTAGATTAGTGTAGAGTAGAGTAGAATATAATAGAAAAGAATAGAATAGAATTAGAGTAGAGTAGAGTAGAGCAGAGTAGAGTAGAATAGAATAGAATTAGAATAGCGTAAAGTAGAGTAGAGTAGAATTAGAATTAGAATAGAGTAGAGTAGAGTAGAATTACAATAGGGTAGACTAGAGTAGAGTAGAGTAGAATAGAATACAGAATAGAGAAGAATAGAATAGAATGGAATGGAATAGAATTAGAATATAGTAGAATAGAATAGAATAGAATAGAATAGAATGGAATAGAATAGAATAGAATGAAATAGAATAGAATAGAATAGAATAGAATAGAATAGAATAGAATAGAATAGAATAGAATGAAATAGAATAGAAATTAGAATAGAATAGAGCAGAATAGAATACAGAATAGAGTAGAATTAGAATTAGAATTAGAATTAGAATTAGAATTAGAATTAGAATTAGAATTAGAATTAGAATTAGAATTAGAATTAGAATTAGAATTAGAATTAGAATTAGAATTAGAATTAGAATTAGAATTAGAATTAGAATTAGAATTAGAATTAGAATTAGAATTAGAATTAGAATTAGAATTAGAATTAGAATTAGAATTAGAATTAGAATTAGAATTAGAATTAGAATTAGAATTAGAATTAGAATTAGAATAGAATACAGAATAGAGTAGCTAAGAGTAGAATATAATTAGAATAGAGTGGAATAGAATTAGAATACAGTAGAGAAGAGTAGAGTAGAGTAGAGCAGAGTGGAGTATAGTAGAATTACAATAGAGTACACTAGACTAGAGTAGATTAGAATACAATACAGAATAGAGAAGAATAGAATAGAATAGAATAGAATGGAATGGAATAGAATTAGAATGGAGTAGAATAGAATAGAATAGAATAGAATAGAATAGAATAGAATAGAATAGAATAGAATAGAATAGAATAGAATAGAATAGAATAGAATAGAATAGAATAGAATAGAATAGAATAGGAGTAGATTAGTGTAGAGTAGAGTAGAATAGAATAGAAAAGAATAGAATAGAATTAGAGTAGAGTAGAGTAGAGTAGAGTAGAGCAGAGCAGAGTAGAATAGAATAGAATTAGAATAGCGTAAAGTAGAGTAGAGTAGAATTAGAATTAGAATAGAGTAGAGTAGAGTAGAATTACAACAGAGTAGACTAGAGTAGAGTAGATTAGAATAGAATACAGAATAGAGAAGAATAGAATAGAATGGAATGGAATAGAATTAGAATAGAGTAGAATAGAATAGAATAGAATAGAATGAAATAGAATAGAATAGAATAGAAATTAGAATAGAGTAGAGCAGAATAGAATACAGAATAGAGTAGAATCAGAATCAGAATCAGAATCAGAATCAGAATCAGAATCAGAATCAGAATCAGAATCAGAATCAGAATCAGAATCAGAATCAGAATCAGAAACAGAAACAGAAACAGAAACAGAAACAGAAACAGAAACAGAAACAGAATTCGAATTCGAATTCGAATTAGAACTAGAATTAGAATTAGAATTAGAATTAGAATTAGAATTAGAATTAGAATTAGAATTAGAATTAGAATTAGAATTAGAATTAGAATTAGAATTAGAATTAGAATTAGAATTAGAATTAGAATTAGAATTAGAATTAGTATTAGAATTAGAATTAGAATTAGAATAGAATACAAAATAGAGTAGATAAGAGTAGAATTGAATTAGAATAGAGTAGAGTGGAATAGAATTAGAACACAGAAGAGAAGAGTAGAGTAGAATAGCGTGAAGTAGATTAGAGTAGAATTAGAATTAGAATAGAGTAGAATTACAACAGAGTAGACTAGAGTAGAGTAGAGTAGAATAGCATACAGAATAGAGAAGAATAGAATAGAATGGAATGGAATAGAATTAGAATAGAGTAGAATAGAATAGAATAGAATAGAATAGAATAGAATAGAATAGAATAGAATAGAATAGAATAGAATAGAATAGAATAGAATAGAACAGAATAGAATAAAATAGAATAGAATAGGAGTAGATTAGTGTAGAGTAGAGTAGAATATAATAGAAAAGAATAGAATAGAATTAGAGTAGAGTAGAGTAGAGCAGAGTAGAGTAGAATAGAATAGAATTAGAATAGCGTAAAGTAGAGTAGAGTAGAATTAGAATTAGAATAGAGTAGAGTAGAGTAGAGTAGAATTACAATAGGGTAGACTAGAGTAGAGTAGAGTAGAATAGAATACAGAATAGAGAAGAATAGAATAGAATGGAATGGAATAGAATTAGAATATAGTAGAATAGAATAGAATAGAATAGAATGGAATAGAATAGAATAGAATGAAATAGAATAGAATAGAATAGAATAGAATAGAATAGAATAGAATGAAATAGAATAGAAATTAGAATAGAATAGAGCAGAATAGAATACAGAATAGAGTAGAATTAGAATTAGAATTAGAATTAGAATTAGAATTAGAATTAGAATTAGAATTAGAATTAGAATTAGAATTAGAATTAGAATTAGAATTAGAATTAGAATTAGAATTAGAATTAGAATTAGAATTAGAATTAGAATTAGAATTAGAATTAGAATTAGAATTAGAATTAGAATTAGAATTAGAATTAGAATTAGAATTAGAATTAGAATTAGAATTAGAATTAGAATTAGAATTAGAATTAGAATTAGAATTAGAATTAGAATTAGAATAGAATACAGAATAGAGTAGCTAAGAGTAGAATATAATTAGAATAGAGTGGAATAGAATTAGAATACAGTAGAGAAGAGTAGAGTAGAGTAGAGCAGAGTGGAGTATAGTAGAATTACAATAGAGTACACTAGACTAGAGTAGATTAGAATACAATACAGAATAGAGAAGAATAGAATAGAATAGAATAGAATGGAATGGAATGGAATAGAATTAGAATGGAGTAGAATAGAATAGAATAGAATAGAATAGAATAGAATAGAATAGAATAGAATAGAATAGAATAGAATAGAATAGAATAGAATAGAATAGAATAGAATAGGAGTAGATTAGTGTAGAGTAGAGTAGAATAGAATAGAAAAGAATAGAATAGAATTAGAGTAGAGTAGAGTAGAGTAGAGTAGAGCAGAGCAGAGTAGAATAGAATAGAATTAGAATAGCGTAAAGTAGAGTAGAGTAGAATTAGAATTAGAATAGAGTAGAGTAGAGTAGAATTACAACAGAGTAGACTAGAGTAGAGTAGATTAGAATAGAATACAGAATAGAGAAGAATAGAATAGAATGGAATGGAATAGAATTAGAATAGAGTAGAATAGAATAGAATAGAATAGAATGAAATAGAATAGAATAGAATAGAAATTAGAATAGAGTAGAGCAGAATAGAATACAGAATAGAGTAGAATCAGAATCAGAATCAGAATGAGAATCAGAATCAGAATCAGAATCAGAATCAGAATCAGAATCAGAATCAGAATCAGAATCAGAATCAGAATCAGAATCAGAATCAGAATCAGAATCAGAATCAGAATCAGAATCAGAATCAGAAACAGAAACAGAAACATAAACATAAACATAAACAGAAACAGAAACAGAAACAGAAACAGAATTCGAATTAGAACTAGAATTAGAATTAGAATTAGAATTAGAATTAGAATTAGAATTAGAATTAGAATTAGAATTAGAATTAGAATTAGAATAGAATACAGAATAGAGTAGCTAAGAGTAGAATAGAATTAGAATAGAGTAGAGTGGAATAGAATTAGAATACAGTAGAGAAGAGTAGAGTAGAGTAGAGCAGAGTAGAGTAGAGTAGAATTACAATAGAGTACATTAGACTAGAGTAGATTAGAATACAATACAGAATAGAGAAGAATAGAATAGAATGGAATGGAATAGAATTAGAATAGAGTAGTGTAGTTTAGAATAGAATTAGGATAGAGTAGAATAGAATTGAATTGAATTGAATAAAATAGAACCGAATAGAATAGAAGTTAGAATCGAGTAGAGCAGAATAGAATATAGAATAGAGTAGAATAGAATAGAATAGAATAGAATTAGAATAGAGTAGAATAGAATAGAATAGAATAGAATAGAATAGAATAGAATAGAATAGAATAGAAATTAGAATAGAGTAGAGCAGAATAGAATACAGAATAGAGTAGAATTAGAATTAGAATTAGAATTAGAATTAGAATTAGAATTAGAATTAGAATTAGAATTAGAATTAGAATTAGAATTAGAATTAGAATTAGAATTAGAATTAGAATTAGAATTAGAATTAGAATTAGAATTAGAATTAGAATTAGAATTAGAATTAGAATTAGAATTAGAATTGGAATTGGAATTGGAATTGGAATTGGAATTGGAATTGGAATTGGAATTGGAATTGGAATTGGAATTGGAATTGGAATTGGAATTGGAATTAGAATAGAATACAGAATAGAGTAGATAAGAGTAGAATCGAATTAGAATAGAGTAGAGTGGAATAGAATTAGAATACAGAAGAGAAGAGAAGAGTAGAGTAGAGTAGAGCAGAGTAGAGTAGAATAGAATAGAATTAGAATAGCGTAAAGTAGAGTAGAGTAGAATTAGAATTAGAATAGAGTAGAGTAGAGTAGAGTAGAATTACAATAGAGTACACTAGACTAGAGTAGATTAGAATACAAAACAGAATAGAGAAGAATAGAATAGAATAGAATAGAATGGAATGGAATAAAATTAGAATAGAGTAGAATAGAATAGAATAGAATAGAATAGAATAGAATAGAATAGAATAGAATAGAATAGAATAGAATAGAATAGAATAGAATAGAATAGAATAGAAATTAGAATAGAGTAGAGCAGAGCAGAATAGAATACAGAATAGAGTAGAATCAGAATCAGAATCAGAATCAGAATCAGAATCAGAAACAGAAACAGAAACAGAAACAGAAACAGAAACAGAAACAGAAACAGAAACAGAAACAGAAACAGAAACAGAAACAGAAACAGAAACAGAAACAGAAACAGAAACAGAATTGGAATTGGAATTGGAATTGGAATTGGAATTGGAATTGGAATTAGAATTAGAATTAAAATTAGAATAGAATACAGAATAGAGTAGATAAGAGTAGAATCGAATTAGAATAGAGTAGAGTGGAATAGAATTAGAATGAAGAAGAGAAGAGTAGAGTAGAGTAGAGTAGAGCAGAGTAGAGTAGAATAGAATAGAATTAGAATAGCGTAGAGTAGAATAGAATGAGAATTAGAATAGAATAGAATGGAATAGAATAGAATAGAATGAAATAGAATAGAATAGAATAGAATAGAATAGAATAGAATAGAATAGAATAGAATTGAATAGAATAGAATAGAATAGAATGAAATAGAATAGAAATTAGAATAGAGTAGAGCAGAATAGAATACAGAATAGAGTAGAATTAGAATTAGAATTAGAATTAGAATTAGAATTAGAATTAGAATTAGAATTAGAATTAGAATTAGAATTAGAATTGGAATTGGAATTGGAATTGGAATTGGAATTGGAATTGGAATTGGAATTGGAATTGGAATTGGAATTGGAATTGGAATTGGAATTGGAATTGGAATTAGAATTAGAATTGAATACAGAATAGAGTTGATAAGAGTAGAATCGAATTAGAATAGAGTAGAGTGGAATAGAATTAGAATAGAGTGGAAAAGAATAGAATAGAATAGAATAGGAGTAGAGTAGAGTAGAGTAGAGTAGAGTAGAGTAGAGTAGAATAGAATAGAATAGAATAGAATAGAATAGAATAGAATAGAATAGAATAGAATAGAATGGAATAGAATTAGAATAGAGTAGCGTAGTTTAGAATAGAGTAGCTTAGTTTAGAATAGAATTAGGTTAGAGTAGAATAGAATTGAATTGAATTGAATAAAATAGAACAGAAGAGAAGAGAAGTTAGAATCGAGTAGAGCAGAATAGAATACAGAATAGAGTAGAATCAGAATCAGAAACAGAATCAGAAACAGAAACAGAATTAGAATTAGAATTAGAATTAGAATTAGAATTAGAATTAGAATTAGAATTAGAATTAGAATTAGAATTAGAATTAGAATTAGAATTAGAATTAGAATTAGAATTAGAATTAGAATTAGAATTAGAATTAGAATTAGAATTAGAATTAGAATTAGAATTAGAATTAGAATTAGAATTAGAATTAGAATTAGAATTAGAATTAGAATTAGAATTAGAATTAGAATTAGAATTAGAATTAGAATTAGAATTAGAATTAGAATAGAATACAGAATAGAGTAGCTAAGAGTAGAATAGAATTAGAATAGAGCAGAGTGGAATAGAATTAGAATACAGTAGAGAAGAGTAGAGTAGAGTAGAATTACAATAGAGTACACTAGACTAGAGTAGATTAGAATACAATACAGAATAGAGAAGAATAGAATAGAATAGAATGGAATGGAATAGAATTAGAATAGAGTAGAATAGAATAGAATAGAATAGAATAGGAGTAGAGTAGAGTAGAGTAGAGTAGAGTAGAGTAGAGTAGAATAGAATAGAATAGAATAGAATAGAATAGAATAGAATAGAATAGAATAGAATAGAATAGAATTGAATAGAATGGAATGGAATGGAATGGAATAGAATTAGAATAGAGTAGCGTAGTTTAGAATAGAGTAGCGTAGTTTAGAATAGAATTAGGTTAGAGTAGAATAGAATAGAATTGAATTGAATAAAATAGAACAGAATAGAAGAGAAGTTAGAATCGAGTAGAGCAGAATAGAATACAGAATAGAGTAGAATCAGAATCAGAATCAGAATCAGAATCAGAATCAGAATCAGAATCAGAATCAGAATCAGAATCAGAATCAGAATCAGAATCAGAATCAGAAACAGAAACAGAAACAGAAACAGAAACAGAAACAGAAACAGAAACAGAAACAGAAACAGAATTCGAATTAGAACTAGAACTAGAACTAGAATTAGAATTAGAATTAGAATTAGAATTAGAATTAGAATTAGAATTAGAATTAGAATTAGAATTAGAATTAGAATTAGAATTAGAATTAGAATTAGAATTAGAATTAGAATTAGAATTAGAATTAGAATAGAATACAGAATAGAGTAGAATCAGAATCAGAATCAGAATCAGAATCAGAATCAGAATCAGAATCAGAAACAGAAACAGAAACAAAAACATAAACATAAACATAAACAGAAACAGAAACAGAATTAGAATTAGAATTAGAATTAGAATTAGAATTAGAATTAGAATTAGAATTAGAATTAGAATTAGAATTAGAATTAGAATTAGAATTAGAATTAGAATTAGAATTAGAATTAGAATTAGAATTAGAATTAGAATTAGAATTAGAATAGAGAAGAATAGAATCGAATGGAATGGAATAGAATTAGAATAGAATAGAATAGAATAGAAGGAAATAGAATAGAATAGAATGGAATAAAATAGAATAGAATAGAATAGAATAGAAATTAGAATAGAGTAGAGCAGAATAGAATACAGAATAGAGTAGAATCAGAATCAGAATCAGAATCAGAATCAGAATCAGAATCAGAATCAGAATCAGAATCAGAATCAGAATCAGAATCAAAATCAGAATCAGAATCAGAATCAGAATCAGAATCAGAATCAGAATCAGAATCAGAATCAGAATCAGAATTAGAATTAGAATTAGAATAGAATACAGAATAGAGTAGCTAAGTGTAGAATAGAATTAGAATTGAGTAGAGTGGAATAGAATTAGAATACAGTAGAGAAGAGTAGAGTAGAGTAGAGCAGAGTAGAGTATAGTAGAATTACAATAGAGTACACTAGACTAGAGTAGATTAGAATACAATACAGAATAGAGAAGAATAGAATAGAATGGAATGGAATAGAATTAGAATAGAGTAGAATAGAATAGAATAGAATAGAATGAAATAGAATAGAATAGAATAGAATAGAATAGAATAGAATAGAATAGAATAGAATAGAATAGAATAGAATAGAATAGAATAGAATAGAATAGTGTAGAGTAGAGTAGAGCAGAGTAGAGTAGAATAGAATAGAATTAGAATAGCGTAAAGTAGAGTAGAGTATAATTAGAATTAGAATAGAGTAGAGTAGAGTAGAATTACAACAGAGTAGACTAGAGCAGAGTAGATTAGAATAGAATACAGAATAGAGAAGAATAGAATAGAATGGAATGGAATGGAATGGAATAGAATTAGAATGGAGTAGAATAGAATAGAATAGAATAGAATAGAATAGAATAGAATAGAATAGAATAGAATAGAATAGAATAGAATAGAATAGAATAGGAGTAGATTAGTGTAGAGTAGAGTAGAATAGAATAGAAAAGAATAGAATAGAATTAGAGTAGAGTAGAGTAGAGTAGAGCAGAGTAGAGTAGAATAGAATAGAATTAGAATAGCGTAAAGTAGAGTAGAGTAGAATTAGAATTAGAATAGAATAGAGTAGAGTAGAATTACAACAGAGTAGACTAGAGTAGAGTAGATTAGAATAGAATACAGAATAGAGAAGAATAGAATAGAATGGAATGGAATAGAATTAGAATAGAGTAGAATAGAATAGAATAGAATAGAATAGAATGAAATAGAATAGAATAGAATAGAAATTAGAATAGAGTAGAGCAGAATAGAATACAGAATAGAGTAGAATCAGAATCAGAATCAGAATCAGAATCAGAATCAGAATCAGAATCAGAATCAGAATCAGAATCAGAATCAGAATCAGAATCAGAATCAGAATCAGAATCAGAATCAGAATCAGAATCAGAATCAGAAACAGAAACAGAAACAGAAACAGAAACAGAAACAGAAACAGAAACAGAAACAGAAACAGAAACAGAATAGAACTAGAACTAGAACTAGAACTAGAACTAGAATTAGAATTAGAATTAGAATTAGTATTAGAATTAGAATTAGAATTAGAATTAGAATTAGAATTAGAATTAGAATTAGAATTAGAATTAGTAATAGAATTAGAATTAGAATAGAATACAAAATAGAGTAGATAAGAGTAGAATTGAATTAGAATAGAGTAGAGTGGAATAGAATTAGAACACAGAAGAGAAGAGTAGAGTAGAATAGCGTGAAGTAGATTAGAGTAGAATTAGAATTAGAATAGAGTAGAATTACAACAGAGTAGACTAGAGTAGAGTAGAGTAGAATAGCATATAGAATAGAGAAGAATAGAATAGAATGGAATGGAATAGAATTAGAATAGAGTAGAATAGAATAGAATAGAATAGAATAGAATAGAATAGAATAGAATAGAATAGAATAGAATAGAATAGAATAGAATAGAATAGAATAGAATAGGAGTAGATTAGTGTAGAGTAGAGTAGAATATAATAGAAAAGAATAGAATAGAATTAGAGTAGAGTAGAGTAGAGCAGAGTAGAGTAGAATAGAATAGAATTAGAATAGCGTAAAGTAGAGTAGAGTAGAATTAGAATTAGAATAGAGTAGAGTAGAGTAGAGTAGAATTACAATAGGGTAGACTAGAGTAGAGTAGAGTAGAATAGAATACAGAATAGAGAAGAATAGAATAGAATGGAATGGAATAGAATTAGAATATAGTAGAATAGAATAGAATAGAATAGAATAGAATAGAATAGAATAGAATAGAATGGAATAGAATAGAATAGAATGAAATAGAAAAGAATAGAATAGAATAGAATAGAATAGAATGAAATAGAATAGAAATTAGAATAGAATAGAGCAGAATAGAATACAGAATAGAGTAGAATTAGAATTAGAATTAGAATTAGAATTAGAATTAGAATTAGAATTAGAATTAGAATTAGATTTAGAATTAGAATTAGAATTAGAATTAGAATTAGAATTAGAATTAGAATTAGAATTAGAATTAGAATTAGAATTAGAATTAGAATTAGAATTAGAATTAGAATTAGAATTAGAATTAGAATTAGAATTAGAATTAGAATTAGAATTAGAATTAGAATTAGAATTAGAATTAGAATTAGAATAGAATACAGAATAGAGTAGCTAAGAGTAGAATATAATTAGAATAGAGTGGAATAGAATTAGAATACAGTAGAGAAGAGTAGAGTAGAGTAGAGCAGAGTGGAGTATAGTAGAATTACAATAGAGTGCACTAGACTAGAGTAGATTAGAATACAATACAGAATAGAGAAGAATAGAATAGAATAGAATAGAATAGAATGGAATGGAATGGAATAGAATTAGAATGGAGTAGAATAGAATAGAATAGAATAGAATAGAATAGAATAGAATAGAATAGAATAGAATAGAATAGAATAGAATAGAATAGAATAGAATAGAATAGGAGTAGATTAGTGTAGAGTAGAGTAGAATAGAATAGAAAAGAATAGAATAGAATTAGAGTAGAGTAGAGTAGAGTAGAGCAGAGTAGAGTAGAATAGAATAGAATTAGAATAGCGTAAAGTAGAGTAGAGTAGAATTAGAATTAGAATAGAGTAGAGTAGAGTAGAATTACAACAGAGTAGACTAGAGTAGAGTAGATTAGAATAGAATACAGAATAGAGAAGAATAGAATAGAATGGAATGGAATAGAATTAGAATAGAGTAGAATAGAATAGAATAGAATAGAATAGAATGAAATAGAATAGAATAGAATAGAAATTAGAATAGAGTAGAGCAGAATAGAATACAGAATAGAGTAGAATCAGAATCAGAATCAGAATGAGAATCAGAATCAGAATCAGAATCAGAATCAGAATCAGAATCAGAATCAGAATCAGAAACAGAAACAGAAACAGAAACAGAAACAGAAACAGAAACAGAAACAGAAACAGAAACAGAAACAGAATTCGAATTAGAACTAGAACTAGAATTAGAAATAGAATTAGAATTAGAATTAGAATTAGAATTAGAATTAGAATTAGAATTAGAATTAGAATTAGAATTAGAATTAGAATTAGAATTAGAATTAGAATAGAATACAGAATAGAGTAGCTAAGAGTAGAATAGAATTAGAATAGAGTAGAGTGGAATAGAATTAGAATACAGTAGAGAAGAGTAGAGTAGAGTAGAGCAGAGTAGAGTAGAGTAGAATTACAATAGAGTACATTAGACTAGAGTAGATTAGAATACAATACAGAATAGAGAAGAATAGAATAGAATAGAATGGAATGGAATGGAATAGAATTAGAATAGAGTAGTGTAGTTTAGAATAGAATTAGGATAGAGTAGAATAGAATTGAATTGAATTGAATAAAATAGAACCGAATAGAATAGAAGTTAGAATCGAGTAGAGCAGAATAGAATATAGAATAGAGTAGAATAGAATAGAATAGAATTAGAATAGAATAGAATAGAATAGAATAGAATAGAATAGAATAGAATAGAATAGAATAGAAATTAGAATAGAGTAGAGCAGAATAGAATACAGAATAGAGTAGAATTAGAATTAGAATTAGAATTAGAATTAGAATTAGAATTAGAATTAGAATTAGAATTAGAATTAGAATTAGAATTAGAATTAGAATTAGAATTAGAATTAGAATTAGAATTAGAATTAGAATTAGAATTAGAATTAGAATTAGAATTAGAATTAGAATTAGAATTAGAATTGGAATTGGAATTGGAATTGGAATTGGAATTGGAATTGGAATTGGAATTGGAATTGGAATTGGAATTAGAATAGAATACAGAATAGAGTAGATAAGAGTAGAATCGAATTAGAATAGAGTAGAGTGGAATAGAATTAGAATACAGAAGAGAAGAGAAGAGTAGAGTAGAGTAGAGCAGAGTAGAGTAGAATAGAATAGAATTAGAATAGCGTAAAGTAGAGTAGAGTAGAATTAGAATTAGAATAGAGTAGAGTAGAGTAGAGTAGAATTACAATAGAGTACACTAGACTAGAGTAGATTAGAATACAAAACAGAATAGAGAAGAATAGAATAGAATAGAATAGAATGGAATGGAATAAAATTAGAATAGAGTAGAATAGAATAGAATAGAATAGAATAGAATAGAATAGAATAGAATAGAATAGAATAGAATAGAATAGAATAGAATAGAATAGAATAGAATAGAAATTAGAATAGAGTAGAGCAGAGCAGAATAGAATACAGAATAGAGTAGAATCAGAATCAGAATCAGAATCAGAATCAGAAACAGAAACAGAAACAGAAACAGAAACAGAAACAGAAACAGAATTGGAATTGGAATTGGAATTGGAATTGGAATTGGAATTGGAATTGGAATTGGAATTGGAATTGGAATTAGAATTAGAATTAAAATTAGAATAGAATACAGAATAGAGTAGATAAGAGTAGAATCGAATTAGAATAGAGTAGAGTGGAATAGAATTAGAATGAAGAAGAGAAGAGTAGAGTAGAGTAGAGCAGAGTAGAGTAGAGTAGAATTACAATAGAGTACATTAGACTAGACTAGATTAGAATACAATACAGAATAGAGAAGAATAGAATAGAATAGAATGGAATGGAATGGAATAGAATTAGAATAGAGTAGTGTAGTTTAGAATAGAATTAGGATAGAGTAGAATAGAATTGAATTGAATTGAATAAAATAGAACCGAATAGAATAGAAGTTAGAATCGAGTAGAGCAGAATAGAATATAGAATAGAGTAGAATAGAATAGAATAGAATTAGAATAGAGTAGAATAGAATAGAATAGAATAGAATAGAATAGAATAGAAATTAGAATAGAGTAGAGCAGAATAGAATACAGAATAGAGTAGAATTAGAATTAGAATTAGAATTAGAATTAGAATTAGAATTAGAATTAGAATTAGAATTAGAATTAGAATTAGAATTAGAATTAGAATTAGAATTAGAATTAGAATTAGAATTAGAATTAGAATTAGAATTAGAATTAGAATTAGAATTAGAATTAGAATTAGAATTAAAATTAGAATAGAATACAGAATAGAGAAGATAAGAGTAGAATCGAATTAGAATAGAGTAGAGTGGAATAGAATTAGAATGAAGAAGAGAAGAGTAGAGTAGATTAGAGTAGAGCAGAGTAGAGTAGAATAGAATAGAATTAGAATAGCGTAAAGTAGAGTAGAATAGAATGAGAATTAGAATAGAGTAGAGTAGAGTAGAGTAGAATTACAATAGAGTAGACTAGACAAGAGTAGAGTAGAATAGAATACAGAATAGAGAAGAATAGAATAGAATGGAATGGAATAGAATTAGAATAGAGTAGAATAGAATAGAATAGAATAGAATAGAATAGAATAGAATAGAATAGAATAGAATAGAATAGAATAGAATAGAATGATATAGAATAGAATTAGAATAGAGTAGAGTAGAGTAGAGTAGAATAGAATAGAATAGAATAGAATAGAATAGAATAGAGTAGAATAGAATACAGAATAGAGTAGATTCAGAATCAGAAAGAGAAAGAGAAAGAGAAAGAGAAAGAGAAAGAGAAAGAGAAAGAGAAAGAGAAAGAGAAAGAGAAAGAGAAAGAGAAAGAGAAAGAGAAAGAGAAAGAGAAAGAGAAAGAGAAAGAGAAAGAGAAAGAGAAACAGAAACAGAAACAGAAACAGAAACAGAAACAGAAACAGAAACAGAAACAGAGAAAGAGACAGAGACAGAGACAGAGACAGAGACAGAGACAGAATTAGAATTAGAATTAGAATTAGAATTAGAATTAGATTTAGAATTAGAATTAGAATTAGAATTAGAATTAGAATTAGAATTAGAATTAGAATTAGAATTAGAATTAGAATTAGAATTAGAATTAGAATTAGAATTAGAATTAGAATTAGAATTAGAATTAGAATTAGAATTAGAATTAGAATTAGTATTAGAATTAGAATAGAATACAGAATAGAGTAGCTAAGAGTAGAATAGAATTAGAATAGAGGAGAGTGGAATAGAATTAGAATACAGTAGAGAAGAGTAGAGTAGAGTAGAGCAGAGTAAAGTAGAGTAGAATTACAATAGAGTACACTAGACTAGAGTAGATTAAAATACAATACAGAATAGAGAAGAATAGAATAGAATAGAATGGAATGGAATGGAATAGTATTAGAATAGAGTAGAATAGAATAGAATAGAATAGAATAGAATAGAATAGAATAGAATAGAATAGAATAGAATAGAATAGAATAGAATAGAATAGTGTAGAGTAGAGTAGAGCAGAGTAGAGTAGAATAGAATAGAATTAGAATAGCGTAAAGTAGAGTAGAGTATAATTAGAATTACAATAGAGTAGAGTAGAGTAGAATTACAACAGAGTAGACTAGAGCAGAGTAGATTAGAATAGAATACAGAATAGAGAAGAATAGAATAGAATGGAATGGAATGGAATGGAATAGAATTAGAATGGAGTAGAATAGAATAGAATAGAATAGAATAGAATAGAATAGAATAGAATAGAATAGAATAGAATAGAATAGAATAGAATAGAATAGAATAGAATAGAATAGAATAGAATAGGAGTAGATTAGTGTAGAGTAGAGTAGAATAGAATAGAAAAGAATAGAATAGAATTAGAGTAGAGTAGAGTAGAGTAGAGCAGAGTAGAGTAGAATAGAATAGAATTAGAATAGCGTAAAGTAGAGTAGAGTAGAATTAGAATTAGAATAGAATAGAGTAGAGTAGAATTACAACAGAGTAGACTAGAGTAGAGTAGATTAGAATAGAATACAGAATAGAGAAGAATAGAATAGAATGGAATGGAATAGAATTAGAATAGAGTAGAATAGAATAGAATAGAATAGAATGAAATAGAATAGAATAGAATAGAAATTAGAATAGAGTAGAGCAGAATAGAATACAGAATAGAGTAGAATCAGAATCAGAATCAGAATCAGAATCAGAATCAGAATCAGAATCAGAATCAGAATCAGAATCAGAATCAGAAACAGAAACAGAAACAGAAACAGAAACAGAAACAGAAACAGAAACAGAATAGAACTAGAACTAGAACTAGAACTAGAACTAGAATTAGAATTAGAATTAGAATTAGAATTAGAATTAGTATTAGAATTAGAATTAGAATTAGAATTAGAATTAGAATTAGAATTAGTATTAGAATTAGAATTAGAATAGAATACAAAATAGAGTAGATAAGAGTAGAATTGAATTAGAATAGAGTAGAGTGGAATAGAATTAGAACACAGAAGAGAAGAGTAGAGTAGAATAGCGTGAAGTAGATTAGAGTAGAATTAGAATAAGAATAGAGTAGAATTACAACAGAGTAGACTAGAGTAGAGTAGAGTAGAATAGCATATAGAATAGAGAAGAATAGAATAGAATGGAATGGAATAGAATTAGAATAGAGTAGAATAGAATAGAATAGAATAGAATAGAATAGAATAGAATAGAATAGAATAGAATAGAATAGAATAGAATAGAATAGAATAGGAGTAGATTAGTGTAGAGTAGAGTAGAATATAATAGAAAAGAATAGAATAGAATTAGAGTAGAGTAGAGTAGAGCAGAGTAGAGTAGAATAGAATAGAATTAGAATAGCGTAAAGTAGAGTAGAGTAGAATTAGAATTAGAATAGAGTAGAGTAGAGTAGAGTAGAATTACAATAGGGTAGACTAGAGTAGAGTAGAGTAGAATAGAATACAGAATAGAGAAGAATAGAATAGAATGGAATGGAATAGAATTAGAATATAGTAGAATAGAATAGAATAGAATAGAATAGAATGGAATAGAATAGAATAGAATGAAATAGAATAGAATAGAATAGAATAGAATAGAATAGAATAGAATAGAATAGAATAGAATAGAATAGAATGAAATAGAATAGAAATTAGAATAGAATAGAGCAGAATAGAATACAGAATAGAGTAGAATTAGAATTAGAATTAGAATTAGAATTAGAATTAGAATTAGAATTAGAATTAGAATTAGAATTAGAATTAGAATTAGAATTAGAATTAGAATTAGAATTAGAATTAGAATTAGAATTAGAATTAGAATTAGAATTAGAATTAGAATTAGAATTAGAATTAGAATTAGAATTAGAATTAGAATTAGAATTAGAATTAGAATTAGAATTAGAATTAGAATTAGAATTAGAATTAGAATTAGAATTAGAATTAGAATAGAATACAGAATAGAGTAGCTAAGAGTAGAATATAATTAGAATAGAGTGGAATAGAATTAGAATACAGTAGAGAAGAGTAGAGTAGAGTAGAGCAGAGTGGAGTATAGTAGAATTACAATAGAGTACACTAGACTAGAGTAGATTAGAATACAATACAGAATAGAGAAGAATAGAATAGAATAGAATAGAATAGAATAGAATGGAATGGAATGGAATAGAATTAGAATGGAGTAGAATAGAATAGAATAGAATAGAATAGAATAGAATAGAATAGAATAGAATAGAATAGAATAGAATAGAATAGAATAGAATAGAATAGAATAGAATAGAATAGGAGTAGATTAGTGTAGAGTAGAGTAGAATATAATAGAAAAGAATAGAATAGAATTAGAGTAGAGTAGAGTAGAGCAGAGTAGAGTAGAATAGAATAGAATTAGAATAGCGTAAAGTAGAGTAGAGTAGAATTAGAATTAGAATAGAGTAGAGTAGAGTAGAGTAGAATTACAATAGGGTAGACTAGAGTAGAGTAGAGTAGAATAGAATACAGAATAGAGAAGAATAGAATAGAATGGAATGGAATAGAATTAGAATATAGTAGAATAGAATAGAATAGAATAGAATAGAATAGAATAGAATGGAATAGAATAGAATAGAATGAAATAGAATAGAATAGAATAGAATAGAATAGAATAGAATAGAATAGAATAGAATAGAATAGAATAGAATAGAATAGAATGAAATAGAATAGAAATTAGAATAGAATAGAGCAGAATAGAATACAGAATAGAGTAGAATTAGAATTAGAATTAGAATTAGAATTAGAATTAGAATTAGAATTAGAATTAGAATTAGAATTAGAATTAGAATTAGAATTAGAATTAGAATTAGAATTAGAATTAGAATTAGAATTAGAATTAGAATTAGAATTAGAATTAGAATTAGAATTAGAATTAGAATTAGAATTAGAATTAGAATTAGAATTAGAATTAGAATTAGAATAGAATACAGAATAGAGTAGCTAAGAGTAGAATATAATTAGAATAGAGTGGAATAGAATTAGAATACAGTAGAGAAGAGTAGAGTAGAGTAGAGCAGAGTGGAGTATAGTAGAATTACAATAGAGTACACTAGACTAGAGTAGATTAGAATACAATACAGAATAGAGAAGAATAGAATAGAATAGAATAGAATAGAATAGAATGGAATGGAATGGAATAGAATTAGAATGGAGTAGAATAGAATAGAATAGAATAGAATAGAATAGAATAGAATAGAATAGAATAGAATAGAATAGAATAGAATAGAATAGAATAGAATAGAATAGAATAGGAGTAGATTAGTGTAGAGTAGAGTAGAATAGAATAGAAAAGAATAGAATAGAATTAGAGTAGAGTAGAGTAGAGTAGAGCAGAGTAGAGTAGAATAGAATAGAATTAGAATAGCGTAAAGTAGAGTAGAGTAGAATTAGAATTAGAATAGAGTAGAGTAGAGTAGAATTACAACAGAGTAGACTAGAGGAGAGGAGATTAGAATAGAATACAGAATAGAGAAGAATAGAATAGAATGGAATGGAATAGAATTAGAATAGAGTAGAATAGAATAGAATAGAATAGAATGAAATAGAATAGAATAGAATAGAAATTAGAATAGAGTAGAGCAGAATAGAATACAGAATAGAGTAGAATCAGAATCAGAATCAGAATGAGAATGAGAATCAGAATCAGAATCAGAATCAGAATCAGAATCAGAATCAGAATCAGAAACAGAAACAGAAACAGAAACAGAAACAGAAACAGAAACAGAAACAGAAACAGAAACAGAATTCGAATTCGAACTAGAACTAGAACTAGAATTAGAATTAGAATTAGAATTAGAATTAGAATTAGAATTAGAATTAGAATTAGAATTAGAATTAGAATTAGAATTAGAATTAGAATTAGAATTAGAATTAGAATTAGAATTAGAATAGAATACAGAATAGAGTAGCTAAGAGTAGAATAGAATTAGAATAGAGTAGAGTGGAATAGAATTAGAATACAGTAGAGAAGAGTAGAGTAGAGTAGAGCAGAGTAGAGTAGAGTAGAATTACAATAGAGTAGACTAGAGTAGAGTAGATTAGAATAGAATACAGAATAGAGAAGAATAGAATAGAATGGAATGGAATAGAATTAGAATAGAGTAGAATAGAATAGAATGAAATAGAATAGAATAGAATAGAAATTAGAATAGAGTAGAGCAGAATAGAATACAGAATAGAGTAGAATCAGAATCAGAATCAGAATCAGAATCAGAATCAGAATCAGAATCAGAATCAGAAACAGAAACAGAAACAGAAACAGAAACAGAAACAGAAACAGAAACAGAAACAGAGACAGAGACAGAGACAGAGACAGAGACAGAGAAAGAGACAGAGACAGAATTAGAATTAGAATTAGAATTAGAATTAGAATTAGAATTAGAATTAGAATTAGAATTAGAATTAGATAATTAGAATTAGAATTAGAATTAGAATTAGAATTAGAATTAGAATTAGAATTAGAATTAGAATTAGAATTAGAATTAGAATTAGAATTAGAATTAGTATTAGAATTAGAATAGAATACAGAATAGAGTAGCTAAGAGTAGAATAGAATTAGAATAGAGGAGAGTGGAATAGAATTAGAATACAGTAGAGAAGAGTAGAGTAGAGTAGAGCAGAGTAAAGTAGAGTAGAATTACAATAGAGTACACTAGACTAGAGTAGATTAAAATACAATACAGAATAGAGAAGAATAGAATAGAATAGAATGGAATGGAATGGAATAGTATTAGAATAGAGTAGAATAGAATAGAATAGGAGTAGAGCAGAGTAGAATAGAATAGAATAGAATGGAATAGAATGAGAATAGAGTAGCGTAGTTTAGAATAGAATTAGGATAGAGTAGAATAGAATTGAATTGAATTGAATAAAATAGAACCGAATAGAATAGAAGTTAGAATCCAGTAGAGCAGAATAGAATATAGAATAGAGTAAAATAGAATAGAATAGAATTAGAGTAGAGTAGAGTAGAGTAGAGTAGAATGGAATGGAATGGAATGGAATGGAATAGAATAGAATAGAATAGAATAGAATAGAATAGAATAGAATAGAATAGAATAGAATAGAATAGAATAGAATAGAATAGAAATTAGAATAGAGTAGAGCAGAATAGAATACAGAATAGAGTAGAATCAGAAACAGAATTAGAAACAGAATTAGAATTAGAATTGGAATTGGAATTGGAATTGGAATTGGAATTGGAATTGGAATTGGAATTGGAATTGGAATTGGAATTGGAATTGGAATTGGAATTGGAATTGGAATTGGAATTGGAATTGGAATTGGAATTGGAATTAGAATTAGAATAGAATACAGAATAGAGTAGCTAAGAGTAGAATAGAATTAGAATAGAGTAGAGTGGAATAGAATTAGAATACAGTAGAGAAGAGTAGAGTAGAGTAGAGCAGAGTAGAGTAGAATAGAATAGAATTAGAATAGCGTAAAGTAGAGTAGAGTAGAATTAGAATTAGAATATAGTAGAGAAGAGTAGAATTACAATAGAGTAGTCTAGAGTAGAGTAGATTAGAATAGAATACAGAATAGAGAAGAATAGAATGGAATGGAATGGAATAGAATTAGAATAGAATAGAATAGAATAGAAGGAAATAGAATAGAATAGAATAGAATAAAATAGAATAGAATAGAATAGAAGAGAAATTAGAATAGAGTAGAGCAGAATAGAATACAGAATAGAGTAGAATCAGAATCAGAATCAGAATCAGAATCAGAATCAGAATCAGAATCAGAATCAGAATCAGAATCAGAATCAGAATCAGAATCAGAATCAGAATCAGAATCAGAATCAGAATCAGAATCAGAATCAGAATCAGAATCAGAATTAGAATTAGAATTAGAATAGAATACAGAATAGAGTAGCTAAGAGTAGAATAGAATTAGAATAGAGTAGAGTGGAATAGAATTAGAATACAGTAGAGAAGAGTAGAGTAGAGTAGAGCAGAGTAGAGTATAGTAGAATTACAATAGAATACACTAGACTAGAGTAGATTAGAATACAATACAGAATAGAGAAGTATAGAATAGAATAGAATGGAATGGAATGGAATAGAATTAGAATGGAATAGAATAGAATAGAATAGAATAGAATAGAATAGAATAGAATAGAATAGAATAGAATAGAATAGAATAGAATAGAATAGAATAGAATAGAATAGAATAGAATAGAATAGAATAGAATAGAAGTAGATTAGTGTAGAGTAGAGTAGAATAGAATAGAATAGAATAGAATTAGAGTAGAGTAGAGTAGAGTAGAGCAGAGTAGAGTAGAATAGAATAGAATTAGAATAGCGTAAAGTAGAGTAGAGTAGAATTAGAATTAGAATAGAGTAGAGTAGAGTAGAATTACAACAGAGTAGACTAGAGTAGAGTAGATTAGAATAGAATACAGAATAGAGAAGAATAGAATAGAATGGAATGGAATAGAATTAGAATAGAGTAGAATAGAATAGAATGAAATAGAATAGAATAGAATAGAAATTAGAATAGAGTAGAGCAGAATAGAATACAGAATAGAGTAGAATCAGAATCAGAATCAGAATCAGAATCAGAATCAGAATCAGAAACAGAAACAGAAACAGAAACAGAAACAGAAACAGAAACAGAAACAGAAACAGAAACAGAAACAGAAACAGAAACAGAAACAGAAACAGAATTAGAACTAGAACTAGAACTAGAACTAGAACTAGAACTAGAACTAGAACTAGAACTAGAACTAGAATTAGAATTAGAATTAGAATTAGAATTAGAATTAGAATTAGAATTAGAATTAGAATTAGAATTAGAATTAGAATTAGAATTAGAATTAGAATTAGAATTAGAATTAGAATTAGAATTAGAATTAGTATTAGAATTAGAATAGAATACAGAATAGAGTAGCTAAGAGTAGAATAGAATTAGAATAGAGGCGAGTGGAATAGAATTAGAATACAGTAGAGAAGAGTAGAGTAGAGTAGAGCAGAGTAAAGTAGAGTAGAATTACAATAGAGTACACTAGACTAGAGTAGATTAAAATACAATACAGAATAGAGAAGAATAGAATAGAATAGAATGGAATGGAATGGAATAGTATTAGAATAGAGTAGAATAGAATAGAATAGGAGTAGAGCAGAGTAGAATAGAATAGAATAGAATGGAATAGAATGAGAATAGAGTAGCGTAGTTTAGAATAGAATTAGGATAGAGTAGAATAGAATTGAATTGAATT
>JAUCBL010000907.1:17500-31496 GCA_033807585.1 Hydrophis major | reverse complement strand
TCGGACTTTCGCGTCAGCGGCGTGTTTATTTTTTCCTCCTGCAGATCTTCGGTACAACAGCTGCAGTGTCCCTGAGGAGACCTGGTCAGGATCCGAAGACGACGTGGTCTACGCCGTTTATTTCCGGGCTCCATCGTATGGGCCAAGCAATACGGATACCCTTGGTAGGCAAAACCAAAAAAAAACAAGCCCAATGACTCATCCCGTCCCCGAGAGCACGCTAAAAAAAAAAAAAAAAACGCCGTTATTTCGAGTCAAGAACGGACGAACCCAGTTGGGAGGCCAAAAATCCAGAAAAGAAGGATGCGTACAGCAAAGTGTGGGGGGGGGGGACGACTTGTATCAATGAAGGCCCACACAGGGGGTTGTTCTGTGTATCTCTTGGTTGTCCATGTTAAGCCTGGGTTCCCATAACCAGGGTTAAGGAGACAAGCTAAACAGAATGTGCAGCGTTAGTCAGATCGGCACACCGATAAATGAGTGAGATAAGTTTGTATGTTTATTAACATAACAGTCAAAATAACAGATACGCTTGTGCGATCAAAAAATATAGTTTATTCCACTTAAGAGTTTGATAGCATAACAGTCAAAATAACAGTCTGTTAGGGATAACATTGTTTTACCCTAACTGGTTTAGGTAAAATAATAAATATGTAATCATGGTTTATATGTTAAAGTGTCTGCAGCTTTAACTGTGGGATAGTAATTAAGGGAGTGGTTGTGAAAGCACTTTAAAAGAAGCAAGGAAGGTCAGCTTGCTCTCTCTCTGGCTTTGATGATCCCTGATTACTGCAAGGACTCAAGACTGCATTGCTCCAACGGGAGAGAAAACAAAGGACTGACTTGTAAGTGAACTGACATAGGATATTCTAAATGGACTTTGCTAACTGAATATCCCTGAATGGACTGACTAAATGATACATGACTAATGGACTGTTATTTTGACTATGCTATGAACTCATAATGGAATAAACTATATTTTTGATAGCACAAGCGTATCTGTTATTTTTACTGTTATGTTAATAAACATACAAGCTTAACTCACTCATTTATCGGTGTGCCTATCTGACTAACGCTGCACATTCTGTTTAGCTTGTCTCCCTAACCCTGGTTGGGGAAACCAGGCTTAACACAGTCCATTAGTCATCTATCATTTTAGTCCGTGTCCCATTCCAGGATATTCATTTCGCAAAGTCCGTGTAGAATATCCAATGTCAGTTCACTGACAATATAAATCAGTCCTTTTTCTCTCTCTCTCCCGTTCCAGTCAGAGGAAAAAAACCGCAGTCTTCCTCCAGTAATTCGGGATCATCAAAGCCAGAGAGAGAGAGAGCAAGCTGCCCTTGTCTTGCTTCTTTTATGGTGCTTTTCACAACCACTCCCTGAATTACATTCCTAGATTGAAAGTTGCAGACACTTTAACTGAGAAACCACGACCACGTATTTATTATTTTACCTAATAATAAATATTAGATATAGATACAGATAGATATCTATAGATATAGATATATCTGTAATAAACATGCACTGTTATCCCTAACAGTGCAAAGGGCACAAATGCTGCCTCCAGTTTTCAAATGATTTTGTTTTTAGACAGAGCAGAAAAATAACCCTCCCACTTGCTTACCCCAAGGAGGCACATCCAGGCTGACTTATTCCTCCACCCCCCCCACCCCCCCAAAGGCCTTCTACTCGAATCGTGCCACCGCTGCTTCAGTCACACAACTCACACGCCAAGCCTCACGCTCTTAATGCTCCCCCCAACCTCTCGGTGTGGGTGTGTGGGGGGGTGTTTTTCTCTGACAAATCTTTTCAAGGGAATTGTAGTTGGTTTCTCAGCCTCCTGCGTGGTTTTTTTTTTGTTTGTTTTTTTTTTTCTCCTACCGGTGGGGATCCAACCGGTGGTCTCTCATTTCCAAGATCCCTTTTCCAACTCTTTATGACTCTTGTTTTTTTTTTGTTTTTTTTCCCCTGCTTGGCCTCAGATACAAGGCAACCATTTTGCACAACCAAGAGATAGACAGAACAATCCCCTGTGTGGGCCTTCATTGATACAAGTTTCTTCCCCCCCCCCCTTTGCTGTAAGCATCCTTCCTTTCTGGATTTTGCGGGTACTTACATGTCTGGCATTCAGCTTTGTTCGGGTATTTTCCCACGTCATAATAGTGGTGCTTTTAAAGTTGTAGCAATGTTTCAGCAAAATCTCATCTACAGAAGCCTGATGATGGCAGATGAGATTCTGCTGAAACGTTGCTACAACTTTAAAAGCACCACTACTGAGACGTGGGAAAATACCCGAACAAAGCTGAATGCCAGACATGTAAGTACCCGCGAAAACTTAAGAAAATATATCTATGTATCTATCTATCTATCTATCTATCTATCTATCTATCTATCTATCTATCTATCTATCTTTGGTTATTCAGGTTTTCTTTGAATTACGCGGGAGAAAACCTGAATAACCAAAGATCCACATATAAATACCTATGAGAACCTCAGAATATATATATAAGAAAACAAATATATATATATATATATATATATATATATATATGTTTTCTTAAGTTTTCGCGGGGTACTTACATTGATGGCATGTACAACTACCGTCAGCCCGATGGATGCATTTTGTATCGTGTTTCCTCCCCCCCCCCATAAGACCCAACTGGATGGGAAATAAGCCCCGTGCTTCTTTTGGTGCAAAAATGAATAGAAGACCCGGTCTTATTTTTATTTATTTTTTTATTTTTATTTTTTTATTTTTATTTTTATTTATTTTTTATTATTTTTGTATTTTTATTATTTTTATTTTTATTTTTATTTTTATTGCGGGGGGGGGAAGAAACACCAGTATTTGCTTTCCTTTGCTCTGATGTTGAAGCCTCCTAATCCTAAGGGCAAAGCCAGCACGCTTTTGATAGCAGGACTGGCTCCTTTGGTGGCATCAGGGGTGGGGGGTGGGGGGGGGTGGAGGGATTTTGGAGCTTTGCTCTTTTGGGGAATTCAAGCTTATCCTTCTGACTTCCGCCTTCAAGATTTCCGCGCCGCTTGACTTTGCTTTCCTGCCATTTTTCCCAGAGATGATTCTCCCCCCACCCACCCACCCCGCCACCCCACCCGCCCAATCCGTTTGGTAAAGTTGTATTTTTATTTTTATTTTTTTATTTTTTTCTCCTCCCCGGAAAGTTCTTTCCTAGGGCAACCATTCCCGGTCCAAGCCCAAGTCATCTTTCATTTTACAAAAGAACCCTTGAACCCCAAAATTTCTGTCGTTAAACAGGGCCAGGTTTTTTTTTTGTGTGTGTGTGTGTGTGTGTGTGTTTGTTTGTTTGTTTTTCCTCTGAGTTTGTCCCCCTTTGACGACTTGCCTCGCCCCCGCCCCCCCCCCGTCGTGAAGGGAGCAAACCCGGCGGTTGAAGTGAATCCGGCTTCGCCAAAGGGGAGGACGCGATTTCGGGGCGCTGCAACTGGGCCTGTCCAGTTTGAAGAGCGAGAAGGAGCAGGGGTGACCCAGGAGCAGGGTTTCCAATATTGGAGGGAATGACCCCCCCCCCAAAGAAGAGGAGGGGGGGGCTGGGGCAGGGTCCAATGATTCTCCACGGCACCCGAAGCCACGGAAGATGGCAAACCAGCCCAGGGAGAGATGGGAATTCCCTGACTGGGAAGGACAAATTTCCCTCCCCCCTCCTCCGCTCCCCCCCCCCGCCGTGGAGCCGCTTGCATCCCTGGAGGTTTTCAAGAAGAGACTTGGAGAGCCCACCTGTCCGAAATGGCGTCGGGGGGGGGGGCAGAAGGGTCCTCAACTTTGGCCACTTTTGAAGACCGGCGGCCGGCCGGAATTTGCTCCAGCCAGCCTAGCTTGAGTTGAAGTCCACGAGTCTTCCAAGAGGCCAAGTTTGAAGAACCTCTTGCCTGAGAGACTGGAGAGACATGGTCACTTGAGCCTGAGTTGAGGTGGGGAGGGGGTTTGGGTTGGACTGGAAGACCTCCCAGGTTCCCTCCCCGCTCAGGTATTCTGTATTCTGACAGGAATAGGAGTCAGTCCCCAAAACCTCTCGCTTTGGATCATGGGACCATGGGGGAGGCTGAGATGGTCACCCCCTGGAGGGCGGGAGGGAGCGGATAGGGGGGGGGGTAGCAAACCCACCATCCCAAGCCCCTTTTTTTTTTCAATGCCACTCTAACTCTCAGCAGTCCCTCAAGGAAAGTGTTATAAGTCGAGGACTGCCTGAATGAGTTTTTATTTTATTTTATTTTTCTGAAAAAGAAGCCGAAGATCACGTGGCATTCAGCTCGCCTTCTTCCCCGTCCTGTGAGGCCAGAAAGGAGAGCCAGGTTCCCTGAGAGCTTCCTAAGGCAGTGGGCGCCAACCCGTGGGCCGGGACCCACTGGCGGTCCGGGAGAAGAATTGCATTGTGCGCAACACGAGGTCATGAGGAGGAAAAAGGGGGGGGGCGGGATCTAGAATGGTCCCCTTCTAGATGATGAACAACAGCACTTATGAACTGCTCATTCCTCCCCATCCCATAGGGGTGAGATGAGAAGGTGTGAGTTTGGATCCACGTGACCCCCTCCCCCTCCCCTCCCCCCCCCCCGCCCCCCGGGGAATGTTACACTGGTCCTAAGTGTCAAAACCCCCTTCCCTCCCTCCCTCCCTCCCTCTCTCCCTCCCCCGCCCCGCCCCCAGGCCTCTGGTCCCTCCATTTGGAAGGGGTTATAAGTCGAGGACCACCCCCCTTGCAGGAAGCTTTTGCTACGCGTAGAACGCGGCTCTGGCTCCGAGGCAGAACTGCCAGCCACGGCGTTCTCCGTCCTCCTTCTCCTCCAGGGAGGGATATGTATCCCGTGAGATGCTTCCCCGTGGGGGGGGGGCGGCTTTCAAGCTTTTTCAGACTCATAAAGGAGAGAATAAGCGATGAACCACCACCAATGAATTGAATCAATTCACTCCAACCTGACAGCTCCTTTTTTATTCTTATTTTCTGCTCTCCTTCCTGTCTATTTTTATTTTATTTTATTTTTTTTTTCCCCTAGGTGGCCGGGAATCATAGAAGCTGACCCTGACATTGGAGAATACTTCCTGTTTTCGTCCCAGGCTGACTCACTTCCTGTGAAGTATTGTCTTTGTCCATTGGCCCCCATACATTGGTGTTGTCTTCCACGCCTGTGGTCACGCATGAGGGTCGGACCTCGCGGGAGAAGGGTTCAGCCGAGTGGGGATTCCTTGAAATCGGGGATGGGTGGGGGTGGGGGGTGTGTGTGGGGTGGGGGGGCTGGAATGCCAGAATGACAGCTGGGGGTGAATTTAAAAAGACCAGCCAGAGGCCAATGAAATTGCCCCCCAAAAGCGAACAGAGCAAACCTGTCGGGCACTCCCCTCTTTCCAAAAAGTGGCGAGGAGTTTCAAGGAATGTGTGGGCCCCCCCACCCCCACCCCACTGGAGACAGGCAAGCAGTGGATCTGGGGAATTAGACTCTCTTTCCCATACTTATTCCGGGACTTTCGTTGCAAAGATTTTTTTTTTTTTTTTTTTGTCAATTGCTTATAAGATAATAGGTATAGGTTAAAAACATAGTGATGGATACATGGATGCATATAAGAAAAATAAAAAGAAAGATAAAAGAAAGAATAGGACAGGGATGGTATAAGTAGAAACATAGTTCTGAATACATGAAATACATTGAAGAAATATATAGAAGATATATATAAGAAAAATAAAAAGAAAGAATAGGACAGGGATGGTATAAGTATAAACATGGTTATGAATACATGAAATACATTGAAGAAATATATAGAAGATACATATAAGAAAAATAAAAAGAAAGAATAGGACAGGGATGGTATAAGTATAAACATGGTTATGAATACATGGATACATATGAGAGAAATAAAAAGAAAGAATAGGACAGGGATGGTATAAGTATAAACATGGTTATGAATACATGAAATACATTGAAGAAATATATAGAAGATACATATAAGAAAAATAAAAAGAAAGAATAGGACAGGGACGGTATAAGTATAAACATAGTTATGAATACATGAAATGGATACATATAAGAAAAATAAAAAATAAAGATAAAAGAAAGAATAGGATCGGGGTGGTATAAGTATAAACATAGTTATGAATACATGAAATGGATACATATAAGAAAAATAAAAAATAAAGATAAAAGAATAGGATTGGGGTGGTATAAGTAGAAACATGGTTATGAATACATGGATACATATAAGAAAAATAAAAAGAAAGAATAGGACAGGGACGGTATAAGTATAAACATAGTTATGAATACATGAAATACATTGAAGAAATATATAGAAGATACATATAAGAAAAATAAAAAGAAAGAATAGGACAGGGACGGTATAAGTAAAAACATAGTTATGAATACATGAAACGGAAACATATAAGAAAAATTAAAAATTAAAAATAAACATTAGGACAGGGATTGTAGGCACATTGGTGCACTTATGCACGCCCCCTACAAACCTCTTAGGAAAGGGGTGAGGTCCATGGTAGACAGTCTAAGGTTAAGGTTTTTGGGCTTTGGGGAAGAAACCACAGAGTCAGGTAGAGTATTTCAAACATTGACCCCCTCTGTTATTGCTGGAGTCGTATTTCCTGCCATCCAGTTTGGTGCGGTTCACCTTGAGTTTGTATCTATTGTGTTGCTCTTGTGTTGTTATGGTTGAAGCTGAAGGATTCATTGACAGGCAGGACATTGCAATGTATGATTTTACGTACCATACTTAGATCAGACCGAAGGCGGCGTAGTTCTAGGTTGTCTAGGTCTAGAAGGTCAATTCTGGTGGTGGCATAAGATCTTCTGCAACGAGTAGAGGAGTGGATATCTTCGCTCCAGTCAAGGGGACACACACACACACACACACACACACCCTTGTGGTTCCTTTCTGGGACAGTGAGGCAGCCTCTCCCCCAAACGGTCACTGAGCCTTCTCTCCTTCTGGTTTTAGTCCAAGTACCATGTGACCTTCTTTGGCCACTCCGTGACCCGCGCTTGGATTTCTGCCTCTCTGCTGAAGAACTACTACGGGGAGCCCCCCGGGGAAGGAAACGCCTTGGTAAGAAGGGCCTTTGCCTGAGGGTTTCTTTAAAACACACCCACACCCACACACCCACCCAAAAAAAACCCCAAACCCATTGTCAAGATGTGTTGCAGTGGCATCACCACCCACATACAGAAGGGACAAGAGTTGTGCCTTTCCTTGAGCCTCTCCTGCAGGTGACACCTTGAGCAGGTTGCAAAGAACGGCGGCGGTGCGCGTGACAATCAGTCGGGCGGGCGGGTCTCCGAAATCTTGACCCCTTCCAAACATGCTAGCTGGGGAATTCTGGGAGCTGAAAGGCCACCCCTTGGCCAAGGTTTGGAGATCTCCCTGTTGGGATGCAAAGGCTTGGTCGATTTTTTTTTTATTTTTTTATTTTTTATTTTTTTGTGGGGGGGGGCAGGGGGTAGATTTTATTGCTTTTTAAAAGACAAAACAAAAACAAAAGCTAAGAACATGCAACTGTCTAACATCAATGTGACAAAGTAGGAACGAAGACAATGGTAGTCAAAGGATTGTTTAAGAGGGAAACTGGGGTATTCCATTTTTGATTGAGAATATGAGTTGTGATGCAAGGTAACTGTCATTGTGACGGTGAAATGGATGCCCAAACGTTTGTCAACCAACCGGCACACTGCTTGTACATGCTTGGTGGATTTTGATTTCCTCGTCGGGCCAACCCTACTTCTTCCTCCTCCTCCTCCTCCTCCTCCTCCTCCTCCTCCTCCTCCTCCTCCTCCTCCTCCATTTTTTTTTTTCATTCCTTCCCTAATCGCTGGACTCTACGGAGGGGCCTGAGCAAAACCTAGCTTCTCCCAAGCCAGCTTTCCTGTGAAGGATAACTCGGGTGTGGGCTGCCAGGGTGCGGCGTCCATCGCGGAGACCTCCTTCTCTTGAGGTTTTTCCGGCTCCGTAAATCACAGGATTTTCCTTTTAACTAACCTGAGTTCGGGAATCTATTCGGAGGCAAAACAGCTGCCACTCCTCTGCCCGGTGTGATTGACAAGAGACACACACACACACCCCTCCCCCGCGAGGCTCTCAGGAGCCATTGTAGAAGAAGACAAAGTAAGTGGAGAGTGAGCCCAACGGCTTCTCGAATACAACAAAGAACCTGTTGGCCTCGCTCCCCACCCTAGAGCTTACCTGTGCAGGTGCTGTCGTGACGGCCTAGCTGTCGGAGAGATGAGGGGCCTGCGTGGGAGGCAGGGACGGGGCCAGGACCATCAGGGAGCGCGGAGTGCTGCCTTCAGAGATTGGGGAGGCTGGAAGTAGCAGTGAGGAAGAGCGCCCCGAGGAGCCTGTGACCATTTTTCACTTCGACGACCATTTTTTTCACCCTTACGACCCGTTTTTTCACTCCGACGACCGTTTTTTTTTTTTACCTCCCGTGACCATTTTTCACTTCGACGACCGTTTTTTTTCACCCATACGACCCGTTTTCTTCACTCCAACGACTGGTTGTTTTTTTTTGTCACCTCCTGTGACCATTTTTCACTTCGATGACCATTTTATTCACCTTTACGACCCATTTTTTTCACTCCAACAATCATTTTTTTTCACCTCCTGTGACCATTTTTCACTTCTACTACCGTTTTTTCACCCTTATGACCCATTTTTTCACTCCAATGACCATTTTTTCACCTCTTCTGACCATTTTTCACTTCTACGACCATTTTTTTCACTCTTATGACCTTTTTTTTCACCCTTACAACCCTTTCTTTTACCCCATGACTGTTTTTTCATGCTCACGATGGTTTTTTTTTTCACCCTTATGGAAGTTTTTGCACCCTTTCACAACCATTTTTTTTCTCCCTCCCTCCCTCCCTTTCTCCCTCCCTCCTTCTGGCTCATTGGCCAAGTGAGTCTCACCTGCAGCAGGTGGAAGAGTGGGTATTTCCTGGCCTCCTTGAAGAGGTCCTGCTTGATGCCCCGTAGGGTGGCTTCCCGCAGGCACTCCAGAGTGACCACCATCCCATTGGGCAGGCAGCAGTCCACCATGATCCGGGGGGGCATGAGGTGCAGCCCCCATAGCTCCCCCGAGGAAGGCCGGGGCGGCATGGCCACGAGAGGGAGGGAGGGTCTCGGCACCTTGACAGCAGTGGCGGCTGGTGGTTAAAGCATCCCGGCTCACCTGGAGAGAGGGTGGGGGGAGGAGAGGAGGAGGAGAGGAGGAGGAGGAGGAGGAGGAAGAGAGAAGGAAATAGCAGTTACAGCAAGTACAGGCTGCAAGGTGATGGCCCCTCCCTTAAGGAATAAAAGCCAGCCTGAGAGACCGGAGTTCTTTGCAGGAAGCAAAGAAAATTCTTGTCCTTCAAGCCTTGTGGAAGACTCGGGAGTTTTATCCCATAAGGGATAAAAGTCAGCCTGAGAGACCGGAGTTCTTTGCAGGAAGCAAAGACGTTCTATGCCCTTCGAGCCTTGTGGAAGACTAGGGAGTTTTCTCCCATAAGGGATAAAAGTCAGCCTGAGAGACCAGAGTTCTTTGCAGGAAGCAAGGAAGTTCTATGCCCTTCGAGCCTTGTGGAAGACTAGGGAGTTTTATCCCATATGGGATAAAAGTCAGCCTGAGAGACCGGAGTTCTTTGCAGGAAGCAAAGATGTTCTATGCCCTTCGAGCCTTGTGGAAGACTCGGGAGTTTTATCCCATAAGGGATAAAAGTCAGCCTGAGAGACCGGAGTTCTTTGCAGGAAGCAAAGATGTTCTATGCCCTTCAAGCCTTGTGGAAGACTCGGGAGTTTTATCCCCATAAGGGATAAAAGTCAGCCTGAGAGACCGGAGTTCTTTGCAGGAAGCAAAGATGTTCTATGCCCTTCAAGCCTTGTGGAAGACTTGGGAGTTTTATCCCATAAGGGATAAAAGTCAGCCTGAGAGACCGGAGTTCTTTGCAGGAAGCAAAGATGTTCTATGCCCTTCGAGCCTTGTGGAAGACTCGGGAGTTTTATCCCATAAGGGATAAAAGTCAGCCTGAGAGACCGGAGTTCTTTGCAGGAAGCAAAGATGTTCTATGCCCTTCAAGCCTTGTGGAAGACTAGGGAGTTTTATCCCATATGGGATAAAAGTCAGCCTGAGAGACCGGAGTTCTTTGCAGGAAGCAAAGATGTTCTATGCCCTTCGAGCCTTGTGGAAGACTCGGGAGTTTTATCCCATATGGGATAAAAGTCAGCCTGAGATACCGGAGTTCTTTGCAGGAAGCAAAGATGTTCTATGCCCTTCAAGCCTTGTGGAAGACTCGGGAGTTTTATCCCCATAAGGGATAAAAGTCAGCCTGAGAGACCAGAGTTCTTTGCAGGAAGCAAGGAAGTTCTATGCCCTTCGAGCCTTGTGGAAGACTAGGGAGTTTTATCCCATATGGGATAAATGTCAGCCTGAGAGACCGGAGTTCTTTGCAGGAAGCAAAGATGTTCTATGCCCTTCGAGCCTTGTGGAAGACTCGGGAGTTTTATCCCATAAGGGATAAAAGTCAGCCTGAGAGACCGGAGTTCTTTGCAGGAAGCAAAGATGTTCTATGCCCTTCAAGCCTTGTGGAAGACTCGGGAGTTTTATCCCCATAAGGGATAAAAGTCAGCCTGAGAGACCGGAGTTCTTTGCAGGAAGCAAAGATGTTCTATGCCCTTCAAGCCTTGTGGAAGACTTGGGAGTTTTATCCCATATGGGATAAAAGTCAGCCTGAGAGACCGGAGTTCTTTGCAGGAAGCAAAGATGTTCTATGCCCTTCGAGCCTTGTGAAAGACTAGGGAGTTTTATCCCATAAGGGATAAAAGCCAGCCTGAGAGACCGGAGTTCTTTGCAGGAAGCAAAGATGTTCTATGCCCTTCGAGCCTTGTGGAAGACTCGGGAGTTTTATCCCATAAGGGATAAAAGTCAGCCTGAGAGACCGGAGTTCTTTGCAGGAAGCAAAGATGTTCTATGCCCTTCGAGCCTTGTGGAAGACTCGGGAGTTTTCTCCCATAAGGGATAAAAGGCAGCCTGAGAGACCGGAGTTCTTTGCAGGAAGCAAGGAAGTTCTATGCCCTTCAAGCCTTGTGGAAGACTCGGGAGTTTTATCCCATATGGGATAAAAGTCAGCCTGAGAGACCGGAGTTCTTTGCAGGAAGCAAAGATGTTCTATGCCCTTCGAGCCTTGTGGAAGACTCGGGAGTTTTATCCCATAAGGGATAAAAGTCAGCCTGAGAGACTGGAGTTCTTTGCAGGAAGCAAGGAAGTTCTATGCCCTTCAAGCCTTGTGGAAGACTCGGGAGTTTTATCCCATATGGGATAAAAGTCAGCCTGAGAGACCGGAGTTATTTGCAGGAAGCAAGGAAGTTCTATGCCCTTCAAGCCTTGTGGAAGACTCGGGAGTTTTATCCCATATGGGATAAAAGTCAGCCTGAGAGACCGGAGTTCTTTGCAGGAAGCAAAGATGTTCTATGCCCTTCGAGCCTTGTGGAAGTTCGGAATATCTTGCTTGGCGGTTTCTGTTTGAACTCTTTCTTAGGAACTTTATCTCATGTTCTTGGCAGCCTTGCACCCCCCCCCCTTGGCAAGGCTCATTCCTATCCAAGACCCTTAAGTTTTAATCATGACTCCTTTCATTAAAGTTTCGTTTAACGACTCTTAGTTTTAATCGCCTTTTCACTGTGAACGAACGTCGGGGATCCTTTCAAAGGTTTTGCTGTCCCCTCTGTTTTTCGTGTTTCGTTTCCTTGGAGACAAGGTTTGCGGGTCAGAACACCAGGTGGTCCTCCACTTGCGACCTCCCCCCCCCGGGAAGCCCCACCTTTCTGTCGCTAACGGAGACATCCGTCTAAGGGAATTTCGCTCCGTCGACCTTGCTTGCCACGGTGGTTTAAGTGAATCAACGGCAGTTGATAAGTCGCTAGCTGGCTTCCTCCGTCGACTTGGCTTCTCGGAAGGTCTGCCCAAAGGGATCCAGTGACCCCCCACCCACCCACCCCCGGGACAACTGCGACCGTCCTAAATATGAGTCAAGTGCCAAGCGCCTGAATTTCGATCCGCTAACCCACGGGGAATGCTGCTGCCACGATCCTGACGTGTTCGGAAACCCTGTTTTGTTTTGGTTTTTTTGCAGCACCGTTGTAACTCCGAAGCCTCCAATGGTTATAAATCAAGGACTGCCTGTAGGAACTGGGGGGTCCTCTCCTTCACACACACACACACACACACACCAATTTTGAGCTTGTATTCTGATTGGTTGTCAGAGTCCCGTGGGGACTCTGTAGTAGTCCGTCCCGAGGGGCAAGGGTTGGGTGAGGCTTTGCTGGGTTTATGATTGTAATGACAAGGGCTTGGGGCAATGCCTATGATAGCTCTTACCTGGAGGAGATCTCTGTTATGTAGAATACTCTGGCCTAGCCCTAAATGTTCCTACTTTTTTTTTTTTTTTAGGGGAAATATTCCGCCTTTTAAAATATTTCTTAGGATATTTCATTTTTCTAGGGATGAGACGTAGGTGCTAAGTTCCTACAGCTGCTTTTTGACCCAGACCCCTCCTCCTCCCCCTCCTCCCCCTCCTCCTCCTCTTCCTCCCCCCCTCCTCCTCCCCCTCCTCCTCTTCCTCCTCCTCCTCCTCCTACTCCCCCTCCTACTCCCCCTCCTACTCCTACTTCTCTTCCTCCCCCTCCTCCTCCTCCCCTCCTCCTCCTCTTACTCCTCCCCTCCTCCTCCTCCCCTCCTCCTCCTCCCCCTCCTCCCCCCTCCTCCTATTCCTCCTCCTCTTCCTCCTCCTCTTCCTCCTCGTCCTCTTCCCCCCTCCTCCTCCTCTTCTTCCTCCTCCTTCTCCTCTTCCTCTTCCTCTTCCTCCTCCTCTTCCTCCTTCTCCTCCTCCTTCTCCTCCTCCTCCTCCTCCTCCTCTCTTGATCCCACGGTCCTTATTTTCATCCTTCCCACCGTCACCAGAGGCCGAAAGCGGAGCAGAGGGGCGTCGCCGGGGGTCCCCTCTCCCCCTAAACGCAAAGAACGGGGATAGCCCCCCCCCACCCAAAAAAAGTCCACACCAGCCAGGAGGTAGAGGGAAGGTCCGGGGCTTCCCTGTGGAGAAGGTCTTTGTGATGTCAAATAGAGTGTATGGCCCATTAGCCAAGGTCGGGGGGGGGCTGGGTGGGTGGGTGGGGTGTCCCGCAGGCTGCGTTTCTGCTTCGGACTTTCTCCTCTCAAATATTCTGCCTTTTTTTTTTATTTTTATTTTTTGAAATATTCCCTAGGCTATTTCAATTTTCGAAGGAGAGGAGTGGGTGCTAACTTCTAACCGTAAACTTAAGAGTTTCCCCAGCTGCGTAGGGTGGGTGGGGTGGGGAAATTTCCCAAAAGGAAACCAGGCCTGGCTTCTGACCCCAATCCTCCTCTCCTCTCCTCTCCTCTCCTCTCCCCAAGCTCTTTCCTTCCCGGCCCCGCTCATTCCCAAATGAAATACCCCAGGAGACATTTCAAAAAGGCGGGATATTTCCCCTCAAAAGAAAAAAGTAGGAACTTTTGAAAAAAAAAAACAAGGGACGGAAGAAGGGAAGACTCCAGGAAAGGAGGAAGGCTTAGCATCCTCCCAGGGGTGTGGAGGGGTGTATGTGGGGGGGGGGACAGCCGTAACAGTTCATTCCTGATTTCCCCCCCGCCCCCCCCCAAAAAAAGTTGCTTTGATTTGCCGGATGGAACCATCCGGAAGTCCCCCGTCGTCGTCCTCCCCCCGAGAGCTCTGATTCGAACTCTCGTCTCTTCCAGGCCAAGCCGAGGACCCGAAGAAGCGAGAAAGAGAACCTCCAAGCGGCTCTGGATATGGCCAAAGAAGCCGAACGAAACAGCCTCCAGGTGGGGATATGAGACTCTCGGGGCTACCAAGAAAGGATTTTTTTTACGTTCCCCGGAGCCGTTGGGTTAGTTTCCCCCCTCACCGCCCCACCCCCGAATAACGGTCATCCTATAATCTCAGGAGATAT
>JAUCBL010000907.1:0-5000 GCA_033807585.1 Hydrophis major | reverse complement strand
ATCTATCTATCTATCTATCTATCTATCTATCTATCTATCTATCTATCTATCTTATGCATCTATCTATCTATCAATCTATCTATCTATCTATCTATCTATCTATCTATCTATCTATCTTATGCATCTATCTATCTATCTATGCATCTATCTATCTATCTATCTATCTATCTATCTATCTATCTATCTATCTATCTATCTTATGCATCTATCTATCAATCTATCTATCTTATGCATCTATCTATCTATCAATCTATCTATCTATCTATGCATCTATCTATCTATCTTATGCATCTATCTATCTATCTATCTATCTATCTATCTATCTATCTATCTATCTATCTATCTATCTATCTATCTATGCATCTATCTATGCATCTATCTATCTATCTATCTATCTATCTATCTATCTATCTATCTATCTATCTATCTATCTATCTATCTATCTATCTTATCATCTATCTATCTATCTATCTATCTATCTATCTATCTATCTATCTATCTATCTATCTATCTATCTATGCATCTATCTATCTATCTATCTATCTATCTATCTATCTATCTATCTATCTATCTATCTATCTATGCATCTATCTATCTATCTATCTATCTATCTATCTATCTTATGCATCTATCTATCAATCTATCTATCTTATGCATCTATCTATCTATCAATCTATCTATCTATCTATCTATCTATCTATCTATCTATCTATCTATCTATCTATCTTATGCATCTATCTATCAATCTATCTATCTTATGCATCTATCTATCTCTATCTATCTATGCATCTATCTATCATCTATCTATCTATCTATCTTTCTATCTATCTATCTATCTATCTATCTATCTATCTATCTATGCATCTATCTATGCATCTATCACTATCTATCTATCTATCTATCTATCTATCTATCTATGCATCTATCTATCTATCTTATGCATCTATCTATCTCTATCTATCTATGCATCTATCATCTATCTATCTATCTATCTATCTATCTATCTATCTATCTATGCATCTATCTATCTATCTATCTATCTATCTATCTATCTATCTTATGCATCTATCTATCAATCTATCTATCTTATGCATCTATCTATCTATCAATCTATCTATCTATCTATGCATCTATCTATCTATCTTATGCATCTATCTATCTATCTATCTATCTATCTATCTATCTATCTATCTATCTATCTATCTATGCATCTATCTATGCATCTATCTATCTATCTATCTATCTATCTATCTATCTATCTTATGCATCTATCTATCTATCTATCTATCTTATGCATCTATCTATCTATCTATCAATCTATCTATCTATCTATGCATCTATCTATCTATCAATCTATCTATCTATCTATCTATCTATCTTATGCATCTATCTATCTATCAATCTATCTATCTATCTATCTATCTATCTTATGCATCTATCTATCTATCTATGCATCTATCTATCTATCTATCTATCTATCTATCTATCTATCTATCTTATGCATCTATCTATCAATCTATCTATCTTATGCATCTATCTATCTATCTATCTATCTATCTATCTATCTATCTATCTATCTATCTATCTATGCATCTATCTATCTATCTTATGCATCTATCTATCTATCTATCTATCTATCTATCTATCTATCTATCTATCTATCTATCTTATGCATCTATCTATCAATCTATCTATCTTATGCATCTATCTATCTATCAATCTATCTATCTATCTATGCATCTATCTATCTATCTTATGCATCTATCTATCTCTATCTATCTATGCATCTATCTATCATCTATCTATCTATCTATCTATCTATCTATCTATCTATGCATCTATCTATCTATCTATCTATCTATCTATCTATCTATCTATCTATGCATTTATCTCTATCTATCTATCTATCTATCTATCTATCAATCTATCTATCTATCTATGCATCTATCTATCTATCTTATGCATCTATCTATCTCTATCTATCTATGCATCTATCATCTATCTATCTTTCTATCTATCTATCTATCTATCTATCTATCTATCTATCTTATGCATCTATCTATCAATCTATCTATCTCATGCATCTATCTATCTATCTATCTATCAATCTATCTATCTATCTATCTATCTTATGCATCTATCTATCTATCTATCTATCTATCTATCTATCTATCTATCTTATGCATCTATCTATCTATCTATCTTATGCATCTATCTATCTATCAATCTATCTATCTATCTATCTATCTTATGCATCTATCTATCTATCTATGCATCTATCTATCTATCAATCTATCTATCTATCTATCTTATGCATCTATCTATCAATCTATCTATCTTATGCATCTATCTATCTATCAATCTATCTATCTATCTATCTATCTATCTATCTATCTTATGCATCTATCTATCTATCTATGCATCTATCTATCTATCTATCAATCTATCTATCTTATGCATCTATCTATCTCTATCTATCTATGCATCTATCTATCATCTATCTATCTATCTATCTTTCTATCTATCTATCTATCTATCTATCTATCTATCTATCTATGCATCTATCTATGCATTTATCTCTATCTATCTATCTATCTATCAATCTATCTATCTATCTATGCATCTATCTATCTATCTTATGCATCTATCTATCTCTATCTATCTATCTATCTATCTATCTATCTATCTATCTATCTATCTATCTATCTATGCATCTATCTATCTATCTATCTATCTATCTATCTATCTATGCATCTATCTATCTATCTATCTATCTATCTATCTATCTATCTATCTTATGCATCTATCTATCTATCTATCTATCTATCTATCTATCTATCTATCTATCTATCTATCTATGCATCTATCTATGCATCTATCTATCTATCTATCTATCTATCTATCTATCTATCTATCTATCTTATGCATCTATCTATCTATCTATCTATCTTATGCATCTATCTATCTATCAATCTATCTATCTATCTATGCATCTATCTATCTATCAATCTATCTATCTATCTATCTATCTTATGCATCTATCTATCTATCAATCTATCTATCTATCTATCTATCTATCTTATGCATCTATCTATCTATCTATCTATCTATCTATCTATCTATCTATCTTATGCATCTATCTATCAATCTATCTATCTTATGCATCTATCTATCTATCAATCTATCTATCTATCTATGCATCTATCTATCTATCTTATGCATCTATCTATCTATCTATCTATCTATCTATCTATCTATCTATCTATCTTATGCATCTATCTATCTATCTATCTATCTATCTTATGCATCTATCTATCTATCAATCTATCTATCTATCTATGCATCTATCTATCTATCTTATGCATCTATCTATCTCTATCTATCTATGCATCTATCTATCATCTATCTATCTATCTATCTATCTATCTATCTATCTATCTATCTATGCATCTATCTATGCATCTATCTATCTATCTATCTATCTATCTATCTATCTATGCATTTATCTCTATCTATCTATCTATCTATCTATCAATCTATCTATCTATCTATGCATCTATCTATCTATCTTATGCATCTATCTATCTCTATCTATCTATGCATCTATCATCTATCTATCTTTCTATCTATCTATCTATCTATCTATCTATCTATCTATCTATCTATCTATGCATCTATCTATCTATCTATCTATCTATCTATCTATCTATCTATTTATCTATGTATCTATCTATCTATCTATCTATCTATCTATCTATCTATCTATCTATCTTATGCATCTATCTATCAATCTATCTATCTTATGCATCTATCTATCTATCAATCTATCTATCTATCTATGCATCTATCTATCTATCTATCTATCTATCTATCTATCTATCTATCTATGCATCTATCTATGCATCTATCTATCTATCTATCTATCTATCTATCTATCTATCTATCTATCTTATGCATCTATCTATCTATCTATCTATCTATCTATCTTATGCATCTATCTATCTATCAATCTATCTATCTATCTATGCATCTATCTATCTATCTATCTATCTATCTATCTATCTATCTATCTATCTATCTTATGCATCTATCTATCTATCAATCTATCTGTCTATCTATCTATCTATCTATCTTATGCATCTATCTATCTATCTATGCATCTATCTATCTATCTATCTATCTATCTTATGCATCTATCTATCAATCTATCTATCTTATGCATCTATCTATCTATCAATCTATCTATCTATCTATGCATCTATCTATCTATCTTATGCATCTATCTATCTATCTATCTATCTATCTATCTATCTATCTATCTATCTTATGCATCTATCTATCAATCTATCTATCTTATGCATCTATCTATCTATCAATCTATCTATCTATCTATGCATCTATCTATCTTATGCATCTATCTATCTATCTATCTATCTATCTATCTATCTATCTATCTATCTATCTATGCATCTATCTATGCATCTATCTATCTATCTATCTATCTATCTATCTTATGCATCTATCTATCTATCTATCTATGCATCTATCTATCTATCAATCTATCTATCTATCTATGCATCTATCTATCTATCTATCTATCTATCTATCTATCTATCTATCTATCTATCTATCTATCTTATGCATCTATCTATCTATCTATCTATCTATCTATCTATCTATCTATCTATCTATCTATCTATCTATCTATCTATCTATCTATCTATCTATGCATCTATCTATCTATCTATGCATCTATCTATCTATCTATCTATCTATCTATCTATCTATCTATCTATCTATGCATCTATCTATGCATCTATCTATCTATCTATCTATCTATCTATCTATCTATCTATCTATCTATCTATGCATCTATCTATCTATCTATCTATCTATCTATCTATCTATCTATCTATCTATCTATGCATCTATCTATGCATCTATCTATCTATCTATCTATCTATCTATCTATCTATCTATCTATGCATCTATCTATCTAT
>JAUCBL010000906.1:22500-25000 GCA_033807585.1 Hydrophis major | reverse complement strand
ATTCCATCTGTCTGTCTGTCTATCTATCTATCTATCTATCTATCTATCTATCTATCTATCTATCTATCTATCTATCTATCTATCTGTCTGTCTGTCTGTCTGTCTGTCTGTCTGTCTGTCTGTCTGTCTGTCTGTCTGTCTGTCCATTCCATCCATCCATCCATCAGTCCGTCGATCTATCTATCTATCTATCTATCTATCTATCTATCTATCTATCTATCTATCTATCTATCTATCTATCTATCTATCTTTCTATCTATCTATCTATCAATCTGTCTATGCATTCCATCCGTCTGTCCGTCTCTCTCTCTCTCTTTCTCTCTCTCTGTCTATCTATCTATCTATCTATCTATCTATCTATCTATCTATCTATCTATCTATCTATCTCTGCCTGTCTATCTATCCATCCATCCATCCATCCATCCATCATCTTGCTCTGTCTATGTCTATCTGTCTATCTATCTATCTATCTATCTATCTACACCCGACTTCTTGCCTTTCTGGCTATACATTTTTCTATTTGTCTGTTTGTCTGTTTGTCTGTCTGTCTGTCTGTCTGTCTATCTATCTGTCTGTCTGTCTGTCTGTCTATCCCTGTCTGTCTATCTGTCAGTCTGTCTCTCTGTCTCTCTGTCTTTCTATCTATCTGTCTATCTATCTGTCTGTCTGTCTGTCTATCCCTGTCTGTCTGTCTGTCTCTCTGTCTTTCTATCTATCTATCCATCCGTCTATCTATCTATCTATCTATCTATCTATCTACACCTGACTTCTTGCCTTTCTGGCTATCCATTTTTCTATTTGTCTGTTTGTCTATCTATCTATCTATCTATCTATCTATCTATCTATCTATCTATCTATCTATCTATCTATCTATCTATCTATCTATCCATTCCGTCTATCTATCTTTCTATCTATCTTTCTATCGATCTATCTATCTGTCCGTCTATCTATCTATCTATCTATCTATCTATCTATCTATCTATCTATCTATCTATCTATCTATCTATCTATCTATCTATCTATCTATCTATCCATTCCATCCATCTTTCTGTCTGTCTGTCTATCTCTTTATCTATCTATCTATCTATCTATCTATCTATCTATCTATCTATCTATCTATCTATCTATCTGTCTGTCTGTCTGTCTGTCTGTCTGTCTGTCTGTCTGTCTGTCTGTCTGTCTATCTATCTATCTATCTATCTATCTGTCCATTCCATCCATCAGTCTGTCTGTCTGTCTGTCTGTCTGTCTGTCTGTCTGTCTGTCTGTCTGTCTATCTATCTATCTATCTATCTATCTATTTATCTGTCCATATCAAAATGTCCATTTGTCCGTTTGTCTGTCTGTCTGTCTATCTATCTCAAAAGATCCATCTCTCTGTCTATCTATATATCTATTTCAATGTTTATCTTTCTATCTGTCTATCTATCTATCTATCTATCTATCTATCTATCTATCTATCTATCTATCTATCTATCTATCTATCTATCTATCTATTTGTCTATCTATCTATCTATCTATCTATCTATCTATCTATCTATCTATCTATCTATCTATCTATCTATCTATCTATCTATCTATCTATCCATTCCATCTGTCTGTCTATCTATCTATCTATCTATCTATCTATCTATCTATCTATCTATCTATCTATCTATCTATCTATCTATCTATCTATCTCTGCCTGTGTATCTATCCATCCATCCATCCATCCATCCATCATCTTACTCTGTCTATGTCTATCTGTCTATCTATCTATCTATCTATCTATCTATCTATCTATCTATCTATCCATTCCATCCATTTTTCTTTCTGTCTGTCTGTCTGTCTGTCTGTCTGTCTGTCTGTCTGTCTGTCTGTCTGTCTGTCTGTCTGTCTGTCTATCTATCTATCTATCTATCTATCTATCTATCTATCTATCTATCTATCTATCTATCTATCTATCCATTCCATCTGTCTGTCTGTCTGTCTATCTATCTATCTATCTATCTATCTATCTATCTATCTATCTATCTATCTATCTATCTGTCTGTCTGTCTGTCTGTCTGTCTGTCTGTCTGTCTGTCTGTCTGTCTGTCTATCCATTCCATCCATCCATCCATCAGTCCGTCTATCTATCTATCTATCTATCTATCTATCTATCTATCTATCTATCTATCTATCTATCTATCTATCTATCTATCTATCTATCTATCTATCTATCTATCTATCTATCTATCTATCTATCCATTCCGTCTATCTATCTTTCTATCGATCTATCTATCTGTCTGTCTATCTATCTATCTATCTATCTGTCTGTCTGTCTGTCTGTCTGTCTGTCTGTCTGTCTGTCTGTCTGTCTGTCTGTCTGTCTGTCTGTCTATCCATTCCATCCATCCATCCATCCATCAGTCCGTCTATCTATCTATCTATCTATCTATCTATCTATCTATCTATCTATCTATCTATCTATCTATCTATCTTTCTATCTATCTATCTATCAATCTATCTATGCATTCCA
>JAUCBL010000905.1:0-31584 GCA_033807585.1 Hydrophis major | reverse complement strand
AGCTCTTCCTCTTCTTCAGTTCTTCTTCTAGCTCTTCTTCAGTTCTTCTTCAGCTCTTCTTCAGTTCTTCTTCAGCTTCTTCAGTTCTTCTTTAGCTCTTCTTCAGCTCTTCTTCAGTTCTTCTTAGCTCTTCTTCAGTTCTTCTTTAGCTCTTCTTCAGCTCTTCTTCAGCTCTTCTTCAGTTCTTCTTCAGCTCTTCTTCAGTTCTTCTTCAGCTCTTCTTCAGCTCTTCTTCAGCTCTTCTTCAGTTCTTCTTCAAGTTCTTCTTCAGTTCTTCTTCAGCTTCTTCTTTCAGCTCTTCTTCTTCAGCTCTTCTTCAGCTTCTTTCAGTTCTTCTTAGCTCTTCTTCAGTTCTTCTTCAGCTCTTCTTCAGTTCTTCTTTAGCTCTTCTTCAGTTCTTCTTCAGTTTCTCAGTCTTCTTTAGTTTCTTCGCTCTTCTTCAGTTCTTCTTCAGCTCTTCTTTAGCTCTTCTTCAGTTCTTCTTTAGCTCTTCTTTAGCTCTTCTTCAGCTCTTCTTCAGTTCTTCTTCAGCTCTTCTTTAGCTCTTCTTCAGTTCTTCTTCAGCTCTTCTTCAGTTCTCTTCAGCTCTTCTTCAGCTCTTCTTTAGCTCTTCTTTAGCTCTTCTTCAGCTCTTCTTCATCTTCTTCAGTTCTTCTTTAGCTCTTCTTCAGTTCTTCTTCAGCTCTCTTCAGTTCTTCTTCAGCTCTTCTTCAGTTCTTCTTAGCTCTTCTTTAGCTCTTCTTCAGCTCTTCTTCAGTTCTTCTTCAGCTCTTCTTCAGTTCTACTTTAGCTCTTCTTCAGTCTCTTCTTCAGCTCTTCTTCATCTCTTCTTCAGTTCTTCATTTAGCTTCTTCAGTTCTTCTTCAGCTCTTCTTCAGCTCTTCTTTAGCTCTTCTTCAGCTCTTCTTCAGCTCTTCTTCAGCTCTTCTTCAGCTCTTCTTTAGCTCTTCTTCAGCTCTTCTTTAGCTCTTCTTCAGCTCTTCTTCAGCTCTTCTTCAGTTCTTCTTTAGCTCTTCTTCATCTCTTTAGCTCTTCTTCAGCTCTTCTTCAGCTCTTCTTTAGCTCTTCTTCAGCTCTTCTTTAGCTCTTCTTCAGCTCTTCTTCAGCTCTTCTTTCAGCTCTTCTTCAGCTCTTCTTAGCTCTTCTTCAGCTCTTCTTCAGCTCTTCTTAGTCTTTCTTCAGCTCTTCTTCAGTTCTTCTTCAGCTCTTCTTCAGTTCTTCTTCAGCTCTTCTTCAGTTCTTCTTTAGCTCTTCTTTAGCTTTCTTCAGTTCTTCTTTAGCTTTCTTCAGTTCTTCTTTAGCTCTTCTTCAGTTCTTCTTCAGTTCTTCTTAGCTCTTCTTCAGCTCTTCTTTAGCTCTTCTTCAGTTCTTCTTTAGCTCTTCTCAGCTCTTCTTCAGTTCTTCTTCAGCTCTTCTTCAGTTCTTCTTCAGTTCTTCTTCAGCTCTTCTTCAGTTCTTCTTTAGCTCTTCTTCAGTTCTTCTTCAGCTCTTCTTCAGTTCTTCTTTAGCTCTTCTTCAGCTCTTCTTCAGTTCTTCTTCAGCTCTTCTTCAGTTCTTCTTTAGCTCTTCTTCAGTTCTTCTTCAGCTCTTCTTCAGTTCTTCTTAGCTCTTCTTCAGCTCTTAGCTTTCAGTTCTTCTTAGCTCTTCTCAGTTCTTCTTCAGTTCTTCTTTAGCTCTTTCTTCAGCTCTTCTTTAGCTCTTCTTCAGTTCTTCTTTAGCTCTTCTTCAGCTCTTCTTCCTTCTTCTTCAGCTCTTCTTTAGCTTTTCTTCAGTTCTTCTTTAGCTCTTCTTCAGTTCTTCTTCAGTTCTTCTTCAGCTCTTCTTCAGCTCTTCTTTAGCTCTTCTTCAGCTCTTCTTCAGCTCTTCTCAGTTCTTCTTCAGCTCTTCTTAGCTCTTCTTCAGCTCTTCTTCTTAGCTTTCTTCAGTTCTTCTTTAGCTCTTCTTCAGTTCTTCTTCAGCTCTTCTTCAGTTCTTCTTAGCTCTTCTTTAGCATTCTTCAGCTTCTTTCTTCTTCAGCTCTTCTTTAGCTCTTCTTCAGTTCTTCTTTAGCTCTTCTTCAGGTTCTTCTTCAGCTCTTCTTTAGCTCTTCTTCAGTTCTTCTTTAGCTCTTCTTCAGTTCTTCTTCAGTCTTCTTCAGCTCTTCTTTAGCTTTCTTCAGTTCTCTTAGCTCTTCTTCAGTCTTCTTCAGCTCTTCTTCAGTTCTTCTTAGCTCTTCTTTAGCTTTTCTTCAGTTCTTCTTTAGCTCTTCTTCAGTTCTTCTTCAGCTCTTCTTCAGTTCTTCTTCAGCTCTTCTTCAGCTCTTCTTTAGCTCTTCTTAGCTCTTCTTCAGTTCTTCTTTAGCTCTTCTTCAGTTCTTCTTCAGCTCTTCTTCAGTTCTTCTTAGCTCTTCTTTAGCTCTTCTTCAGTTCTTCTTTAGCTCTTCTTCAGTTCTTCTTCAGTTCTTCTTCAGCTCTTCTTTACTCTTCTTTAGCTCTTCTTCAGTTCTTCTTTAGCTCTTCTCAGTTCTTCTTCAGTTCTTCTTCAGCTCTTCTTCAGCTCTTCTTTAGCTCTTCTTCAGTTCTTCTTTAGCTCTTCTCAGTCTTCTTCAGTCTTTCAGCTCTTCTTTAGCTCTTCTTAGCTCTCTTCAGTTCTTCTTCAGCTCTTCTTCAGCTCTTCTTCAGCTCTTCTTTAGCTCTTCTTCAGTTCTTCTTTAGCTCTTCTTCAGTTCTTCTTCAGTTCTTCTTCAGCTCTTCTTTAGCTCTTCTTCAGTTCTTCTTTCAGCTCTTCTTCAGTTCTTCTTAGCTCTTCTTAGCTCTTCTTCAGTTCTTCTTCAGTTCTTCTTCAGCTCTTCTTTAGCTTCTTCTTTAGCTCTTCTTCAGTTCTTCTTCAGTCTTCTTCAGCTTCTTTGCTCTTCTTTAGCTCTTCTTCAGTTCTTCTTTAGCTCTTCTTCAGTTCTTCTTAGCTTCTTCTTTAGCTCTTCTTCAGCTCTTCTTTAGCTCTTCTTCAGTTCTTCTTTAGCTCTTCTTCAGTTCTTCTTCAGCTCTTTCTTTAGCTCTTCTTCAGTTCTTCTTCAGTTCTTCTTCAGCTCTTCTTCTAGCTCTTCTTTAGCTCTTCTTCAGTTCTTCTTCAGCTCTTCTTCAGTTCTTCTTCAGCTCTTCTTTAGCTCTTCTTCAGCTCTTCTTTAGCTCTTCTTCAGTTCTTCTTTAGTCTCTTCTTCAGTTCTTCTTCAGCTCTTCTTCAGCTCTTCTTTAGCTCTTCTTCAGTTCTTCTTTCAGTTCTTCTTTAGCTCTTCTTCAGTTCTTCTTCAGTTCTTCTTCAGCTCTTCTTTAGCTCTTCTTTAGCTCTTCTTCAGTTCTTCTTTAGCTCTTCTTCAGCTCTTCTTCAGTTCTTCTTCAGCTCTTCTTTAGCTCTTCTTTAGCTCTTCTTCAGTTCTTCTTCAGCTCTTCTTCAGCTCTTCTTCAGCTCTTCTTTAGCTCTTCTTCAGTCTCTTCTTAGCTCTTCTTCAGTCTTCTTCAGTCTTCTTCAGCTCTTCTTTAGCTCTTCTTCAGTTCTTCTTCAGCTCTTCTTTAGCTCTTCTCAGTTCTTCTTTAGCTCTTCTTCAGTTCTTCTTTAGCTCTTCTTTAGCTCTTCTTTAGCTCTTCTTCAGTTCTTCTTCAGCTCTTCTTCAGTTCTTCTTTAGCTCTTCTTCAGCTCTTCTTTAGCTCTTCTTCAGTTCTTCTTTAGCTCTTCTTAGCTTCTTCAGCTCTTCTTCAGTTCTTCTTCAGCTCTTCTTCAGTTCTTCTTTAGCTCTTCTTCAGCTCTTCTTTAGCTCTTCTTCAGTCTTCTTAGCTCTCTTCAGCTCTCTTCAGTTCTTCTTCAGCTCTTCTTTAGCTCTTCTTAGCTCTTCTTTAGCTCTTCTTCAGTTCTTCTTTAGCTCTTCTTCAGTTCTTCTTCAGCTCTTCTTTCAGTTCTTCTTTAGCTCTTCTTAGCTCTTCTTCAGTCTTCTTCAGTTCTTCTTCAGCTCTTCTTTAGCTCTTCTTCAGTCTTCTTAGCTCTTCTTAGTTCTTCTTCAGTTCTTCTTCAGCTCTTCTTCAGCTCTTCTTCAGCTCTTCTTCAGTTCTTCTTTAGCTCTTCTTCAGTTCTTCTTTAGCTCTTCTTCAGTTCTTCTTTAGCTCTTCTTCAGCTCTTCTTAGCTCTTCTTCAGTTCTTCTTCAGCTCTTCTTAGCTCTTCTTCAGTTCTCTTCAGTTCTTCTTTAGCTCTTCTTAGCTCTTCTTCAGTTCTTCTTCAGCTCTTCTTCAGTTCTTCTTTAGCTCTTCTTAGTCTCTTCAGCTTCTTCAGTTCTTCTTTAGCTCTTCTTCAGTTCTTCTTCAGTTCTTCTTCAGTTCTTCTTTAGCTCTTCTTCAGTTCTTCTTCAGCTCTTCTTCAGTTCTTCTTAGCTCTTCTTCAGTTCTTCTTCAGCTCTTCTTCAGTTCTTCTTTGCTCTTCTTCAGCTCTTCTTTAGCTCTTCTTTAGCATTCTCAGCTCTTCAGTTCTTCTTCAGCTCTTCTCTTCAGTTCTTCTTCAGCTCTTCTTCAGCTCTTCTTCAGTTCTTCTTTAGCTCTTCTTCAGTTCTTCTTCAGCTCTTCTTTAGCTCTTCTTCAGCTCTTCTTCAGCTCTTCTTCAGTTCTTCTTCAGCTCTTCTTCAGTTCTTCTTTAGCTCTTCTTCAGTTCTTCTTTAGCTCTTCTCTTTAGCTCTTCTTCAGCTCTTCTTCAGTTCTTCTTCAGCTCTTCTTCAGTTCTTCTTTAGCTCTTCTTCAGCCTTCTTAGCTCTTCTTCAGTTCTTCTTCAGCTCTTCTTCAGTTCTTCTTTAGCTCTTCTTTAGCTCTTCTTCAGTTCTTCTTTAGCTTTTCTTCAGTTCTTCTTTAGCTCTTCTTCAGTTCTTCTTCAGTTCTTCTTTAGCTCTTCTTCAGCTCTTCTTTAGCTCTTCTTCAGTTCTTCTTAGCTCTTCTTCAGCTCTTCTTCAGTTCTTCTTCAGCTCTTCTTTAGCTCTTCTTTAGCTCTTCTTCAGTTCTTCTTTAGCTCTTCTTCAGTTCTTCTTCAGCTCTTCTTCAGTTCTTCTTTAGCTCTCTTCAGCTCTTCTTTAGCTTTTCTTCAGTTCTTCTTTAGCTCTTCTTCAGTTCTTCAGTCTTCAGTTCTTCTTTAGCTCTTCTTCAGCTCTTCTTTAGCTCTTCTTCAGTTCTTCTTTAGCTCTTCTTCAGCTCTTCTTCAGTTCTTCTTCAGCTCTTCTTTAGCTTTCTTCAGTTCTTCTTTAGCTCTTCTTCAGTTCTTCTTCAGTTCTTCTTTAGCTCTTCTTCAGCTCTTCTTTAGCTCTTCTTCAGCTCTTCTTCAGCTCTTCTTCAGTTCTTCTTCAGCTCTTCTTCAGCTCTTCTTCAGCTCTTCTTTAGCTTTCTTCAGTTCTTCTTTAGCTCTTCTTCAGTTCTTCTTCAGTTCTTCTTCAGCTCTTCTTCAGCTCTTCTTCAGCTCTTCTTCAGTTCTTCTTTAGCTCTTCTTTCAGCTCTTCTTCAGTTCTTCTTCAGCTCTTCTTTAGCTCTTCTTTAGCTCTTCTTTAGCTCTTCTTCAGTTCTTCTTTAGCTCTTCTTCAGTTCTTCTTCAGCTCTTCTTCAGTTCTTCTTTAGCTCTTCTTTAGCTCTTCTTCAGTTCTTCTTCAGTTCTTCTTCAGCTCTTCTTTAGCTCTTCTTTAGCTCTTCTTCAGTTCTTCTTTAGCTCTTCCTCAGTTCTTCTTTAGCTCTTCTTCAGTTCTTCTTCAGTTCTTCTTCAGTTCTTCTTTAGCTCTTCTTCAGTTCTTCTTCAGTTCTTCTTCAGCTCTTCTTTAGCTCTTCTTCAGTTCTTTCTTCAGCTCTTCTTTAGCTCTTCCTCAGTTCTTCTTCAGTTCTTCTTCAGCTCTTCTTTAGCTCTTCTTAGCTCTTCTTCAGTTCTTCTTTAGCTCTTCTTCAGTTCTTCTTTAGCTCTTCTTAGCTCTTCTTCAGCTCTTCTTTAGCTCTTCTTCAGTTCTTCTTTAGCTCTTCTTCAGTTCTTCTTCAGCTCTTCTTTAGCTCTTTCTCAGTTCTTCTTCAGTTCTTCTTCAGCTCTTCTTTAGCTCTTCTTTAGCTCTTCTTCAGTTCTTCTTTAGCTCTTCTTCAGTTCTTCTTCAGCTCTTCTTTAGCTCTTCTTCAGCTCTTCTTTAGCTCTTCTTCAGTTCTTCTTTAGCTCTTCTTCAGTTCTTCTTCAGTTCTTCTTCAGCTCTTCTTTAGCTCTTCTTCAGTTCTTCTTCAGTCTTCTTTAGCTCTTCTTAGTCTTCTTCAGTTCTTCTTCAGCTCTTCTTTAGCTCTTCTTTAGCTCTTCTTCAGTCTTCTTTAGCTCTTCTTCAGTTCTTCTTTAGCTCTTCTTCAGTTCTTCTTCAGCTCTTCTTCAGCTCTTCTTCAGCTCTTCTTTAGCTCTTCTTCAGTCCTTCTTTAGCTCTTCTTCAGTTCTTCTTCAGTTCTTCTTCAGCTCTTCTTTAGCTCTTCTTCAGTTCTTCTTCAGCTCTTCTTTAGCTCTTCCTCAGTTCTTCTTTAGCTCTTCTTCAGCTCTTCTTCAGTTCTTCTTCAGCTCTTCTTTAGCTCTTCTTTAGCTCTTCTTCAGTTCTTCTTTAGCTCTTCTTCAGTTCTTCTTCAGCTCTTCTTCAGTTCTTCTTTAGCTCTTCTTCAGCTCTTCTTTAGCTTTTTCTTCAGTTCTTCTTTAGCTCTTCTTCAGTTCTTCTTCAGTTCTTCTTTAGCTCTTCTTCAGCTCTTCTTTAGCTCTTCTTCAGTTCTTCTTTAGCTCTTCTTCAGCTCTTCTTCAGTTCTTCTTCAGCTCTTCTTTAGCCTTTCTTCAGTTCTTCTTTAGCTCTTCTTCAGTTCTTCTTCAGTTCTTCTTTAGCTCTTCTTCAGCTCTTCTTTAGCTCTTCTTCAGCTCTTCTTCAGCTCTTCTTCAGTTCTTCTTCAGCTCTTCTTCAGCTCTTCTTCAGCTCTTCTTTAGCTTTTCTTCAGTTCTTCTTTAGCTCTTCTTCAGTTCTTCTTCAGCTCTTCTTCAGTTCTTCTTTAGCTCTTCTTTAGCAATTCTTCAGCTCTTCTTCAGTTCTTCTTCAGCTCTTCTTTAGCTCTTCTTCAGTTCTTCTTTAGCTCTTCTTCAGTTCTTCTTCAGCTCTTCTTTAGCTCTTCTTCAGTTCTTCTTTAGCTCTTCTTCAGCTCTTCTTCAGTTCTTCTTCAGCTCTTCTTTAGCTCTTCTTTAGCTCTTCTTTAGCTCTTCTTCAGTTCTTCTTTAGCTCTTCTTCAGTTCTTCTTCAGCTCTTCTTCAGTTCTTCTTTAGCTCTTCTTTAGCTCTTCTTCAGTTCTTCTTTAGCTCTTCTTCAGTTCTTCTTCAGTTCTTCTTCAGCTCTTCTTTAGCTCTTCTTTAGCTCTTCTTCAGTTCTTCTTTAGCTCTTCCTCAGTTCTTCTTCAGTTCTTCTTCAGCTCTTCTTCAGCTCTTCTTTAGCTCTTCTTCAGTTCTTCTTTAGCTCTTCTTCAGTTCTTCTTCAGTTCTTCTTCAGCTCTTCTTTAGCTCTTCTTTAGCTCTTCTTCAGTTCTTCTTCAGCTCTTCTTCAGCTCTTCTTCAGCTCTTCTTTAGCTCTTCTTCAGTTCTTCTTTAGCTCTTCTTCAGTTCTTCTTCAGTTCTTCTTCAGCTCTTCTTTAGCTCTTCTTCAGTTCTTCTTCAGCTCTTCTTTAGCTCTTCCTCAGTTCTTCTTCAGTTCTTCTTCAGCTCTTCTTTAGCTCTTCTTTAGCTCTTCTTCAGTTCTTCTTTAGCTCTTCTTCAGTTCTTCTTTAGCTCTTCTTTAGCTCTTCTTCAGCTCTTCTTTAGCTCTTCTTCAGTTCTTCTTTAGCTCTTCTTCAGTTCTTCTTCAGCTCTTCTTAACTCTTCCTCAGTTCTTCTTCAGTTCTTCTTCAGCTCTTCTTTAGCTCTTCTTTAGCTCTTCTTCAGTTCTTCTTTAGCTCTTCTTCAGTTCTTCTTCAGCTCTTCTTTAGCTCTTCTTCAGCTCTTCTTTAGCTCTTCTTCAGTTCTTCTTTAGCTCTTCTTCAGTTCTTCTTTAGCTCTTCTTCAGTTCTTCTTCAGCTCTTCTTCAGTTCTTCTTTAGCTCTTCTTCAGCTCTTCTTTAGCTTTTCTTCAGTTCTTCTTTAGCTCTTCTTCAGTTCTTCTTCAGTTCTTCTTCAGCTCTTCTTCAGCTCTTCTTTAGCTCTTCTTCAGTTCTTCTTTAGCTCTTCTTCAGCTCTTCTTCAGTTCTTCTTCAGCTCTTCTTTAGCTTTTCTTCAGTTCTTCTTTAGCTCTTCTTCAGTTCTTCTTCAGTTCTTCTTTAGCTCTTCTTCAGCTCTTCTTTAGCTCTTCTTCAGCTCTTCTTCAGCTCTTCTTCAGTTCTTCTTCAGCTCTTCTTCAGCTCTTCTTCAGCTCTTCTTTAGCTTTTCTTCAGTTCTTCTTTAGCTCTTCTTCAGTTCTTCTTCAGTTCTTCTTTAGCTCTTCTTCAGCTCTTCTTTAGCTCTTCTTCAGTTCTTCTTTAGCTCTTCTTCAGCTCTTCTTCAGTTCTTCTTCAGCTCTTCTTTAGCTCTTCTTTAGCTCTTCTTTAGCTCTTCTTCAGTTCTTCTTTAGCTCTTCTTCAGTTCTTCTTCAGCTCTTCTTCAGTTCTTCTTTAGCTCTTCTTTAGCTCTTCTTCAGTTCTTCTTCAGTTCTTCTTCAGCTCTTCTTTAGCTCTTCTTTAGCTCTTCTTCAGTTCTTCTTTAGCTCTTCCTCAGTTCTTCTTTAGCTCTTCTTCAGTTCTTCTTCAGTTCTTCTTCAGTTCTTCTTTAGCTCTTCTTCAGTTCTTCTTCAGTTCTTCTTCAGCTCTTCTTTAGCTCTTCTTCAGTTCTTCTTCAGCTCTTCTTTAGCTCTTCCTCAGTTCTTCTTCAGTTCTTCTTCAGCTCTTCTTTAGCTCTTCTTTAGCTCTTCTTCAGTTCTTCTTTAGCTCTTCTTCAGTTCTTCTTTAGCTCTTCTTTAGCTCTTCTTCAGCTCTTCTTTAGCTCTTCTTCAGTTCTTCTTTAGCTCTTCTTCAGTTCTTCTTCAGCTCTTCTTTAGCTCTTCCTCAGTTCTTCTTCAGTTCTTCTTCAGCTCTTCTTTAGCTCTTCTTTAGCTCTTCTTCAGTTCTTCTTTAGCTCTTCTTCAGTTCTTCTTCAGTTCTTCTTCAGCTCTTCTTTAGCTCTTCTTTAGCTCTTCTTCAGTTCTTCTTTAGCTCTTCCTCAGTTCTTCTTTAGCTCTTCTTCAGTTCTTCTTCAGTTCTTCTTCAGTTCTTCTTTAGCTCTTCTTCAGTTCTTCTTCAGTTCTTCTTCAGCTCTTCTTTAGCTCTTCTTCAGTTCTTCTTCAGCTCTTCTTTAGCTCTTCCTCAGTTCTTCTTCAGTTCTTCTTCAGCTCTTCTTTAGCTCTTCTTTAGCTCTTCTTCAGTTCTTCTTTAGCTCTTCTTCAGTTCTTCTTTAGCTCTTCTTTAGCTCTTCTTCAGCTCTTCTTTAGCTCTTCTTCAGCTCTTCTTTAGCTCTTCTTCAGTTCTTCTTCAGTTCTTCTTTAGCTCTTGTTCAGTTCTTCTTCAGTTCTTCTTCAGCTCTTCTTTAGCTCTTCTTTAGCTCTTCTTCAGTTCTTCTTTAGCTCTTCTTCAGTTCTTCTTTAGCTCTTCTTCAGTTCTTCTTCAGCTCTTCTTCAGCTCTTCTTCAGCTCTTCTTTAGCTCTTCTTCAGTCCTTCTTTAGCTCTTCTTCAGTTCTTCTTCAGTTCTTCTTCAGCTCTTCTTTAGCTCTTCTTCAGTTCTTCTTCAGCTCTTCTTTAGCTCTTCCTCAGTTCTTCTTTAGCTCTTCTTCAGCTCTTCTTCAGTTCTTCTTCAGCTCTTCTTTAGCTCTTCTTTAGCTCTTCTTCAGTTCTTCTTTAGCTCTTCTTCAGTTCTTCTTCAGCTCTTCTTCAGTTCTTCTTTAGCTCTTCTTCAGCTCTTCTTTAGCTTTTCTTCAGTTCTTCTTTAGCTCTTCTTCAGTTCTTCTTCAGTTCTTCTTTAGCTCTTCTTCAGCTCTTCTTTAGCTCTTCTTCAGTTCTTCTTTAGCTCTTCTTCAGCTCTTCTTCAGTTCTTCTTCAGCTCTTCTTTAGCTTTTCTTCAGTTCTTCTTTAGCTCTTCTTCAGTTCTTCTTCAGTTCTTCTTTAGCTCTTCTTCAGCTCTTCTTTAGCTCTTCTTCAGCTCTTCTTCAGCTCTTCTTCAGTTCTTCTTCAGCTCTTCTTCAGCTCTTCTTCAGCTCTTCTTTAGCTTTTCTTCAGTTCTTCTTTAGCTCTTCTTCAGTTCTTCTTCAGCTCTTCTTCAGTTCTTCTTTAGCTCTTCTTTAGCAATTCTTCAGCTCTTCTTCAGTTCTTCTTCAGCTCTTCTTTAGCTCTTCTTCAGTTCTTCTTTAGCTCTTCTTCAGTTCTTCTTCAGCTCTTCTTTAGCTCTTCTTCAGTTCTTCTTCAGTTCTTCTTCAGCTCTTCTTTAGCTCTTCTTTAGCTCTTCTTCAGTTCTTCTTTAGCTCTTCCTCAGTTCTTCTTTAGCTCTTCTTCAGTTCTTCTTCAGTTCTTCTTCAGTTCTTCTTTAGCTCTTCTTCAGTTCTTCTTCAGTTCTTCTTCAGCTCTTCTTTAGCTCTTCTTCAGTTCTTCTTCAGCTCTTCTTTAGCTCTTCCTCAGTTCTTCTTCAGTTCTTCTTCAGCTCTTCTTTAGCTCTTCTTTAGCTCTTCTTCAGTTCTTCTTTAGCTCTTCTTCAGTTCTTCTTTAGCTCTTCTTTAGCTCTTCTTCAGCTCTTCTTTAGCTCTTCTTCAGTTCTTCTTTAGCTCTTCTTCAGTTCTTCTTCAGCTCTTCTTTAGCTCTTCCTCAGTTCTTCTTCAGTTCTTCTTCAGCTCTTCTTTAGCTCTTCTTTAGCTCTTCTTCAGTTCTTCTTTAGCTCTTCTTCAGTTCTTCTTCAGCTCTTCTTTAGCTCTTCTTCAGCTCTTCTTTAGCTCTTCTTCAGTTCTTCTTTAGCTCTTCTTCAGTTCTTCTTCAGTTCTTCTTCAGCTCTTCTTTAGCTCTTCTTCAGTTCTTCTTCAGTTCTTCTTTAGCTCTTGTTCAGTTCTTCTTCAGTTCTTCTTCAGCTCTTCTTTAGCTCTTCTTTAGCTCTTCTTCAGTTCTTCTTTAGCTCTTCTTCAGTTCTTCTTTAGCTCTTCTTCAGTTCTTCTTCAGCTCTTCTTCAGCTCTTCTTCAGCTCTTCTTTAGCTCTTCTTCAGTCCTTCTTTAGCTCTTCTTCAGTTCTTCTTCAGTTCTTCTTCAGCTCTTCTTTAGCTCTTCTTCAGTTCTTCTTCAGCTCTTCTTTAGCTCTTCCTCAGTTCTTCTTTAGCTCTTCTTCAGCTCTTCTTCAGTTCTTCTTCAGCTCTTCTTTAGCTCTTCTTTAGCTCTTCTTCAGTTCTTCTTTAGCTCTTCTTCAGTTCTTCTTCAGCTCTTCTTCAGTTCTTCTTTAGCTCTTCTTCAGCTCTTCTTTAGCTTTTCTTCAGTTCTTCTTTAGCTCTTCTTCAGTTCTTCTTCAGTTCTTCTTTAGCTCTTCTTCAGCTCTTCTTTAGCTCTTCTTCAGTTCTTCTTTAGCTCTTCTTCAGCTCTTCTTCAGTTCTTCTTCAGCTCTTCTTTAGCTTTTCTTCAGTTCTTCTTTAGCTCTTCTTCAGTTCTTCTTCAGTTCTTCTTTAGCTCTTCTTCAGCTCTTCTTTAGCTCTTCTTCAGCTCTTCTTCAGCTCTTCTTCAGTTCTTCTTCAGCTCTTCTTCAGCTCTTCTTCAGCTCTTCTTTAGCTTTTCTTCAGTTCTTCTTTAGCTCTTCTTCAGTTCTTCTTCAGCTCTTCTTCAGTTCTTCTTTAGCTCTTCTTTAGCAATTCTTCAGCTCTTCTTCAGTTCTTCTTCAGCTCTTCTTTAGCTCTTCTTCAGTTCTTCTTTAGCTCTTCTTCAGTTCTTCTTCAGCTCTTCTTTAGCTCTTCTTCAGTTCTTCTTTAGCTCTTCTTCAGCTCTTCTTCAGTTCTTCTTCAGCTCTTCTTTAGCTCTTCTTTAGCTCTTCTTTAGCTCTTCTTCAGTTCTTCTTTAGCTCTTCTTCAGTTCTTCTTCAGCTCTTCTTCAGTTCTTCTTTAGCTCTTCTTTAGCTCTTCTTCAGTTCTTCTTTAGCTCTTCTTCAGTTCTTCTTCAGTTCTTCTTCAGCTCTTCTTTAGCTCTTCTTTAGCTCTTCTTCAGTTCTTCTTTAGCTCTTCCTCAGTTCTTCTTCAGTTCTTCTTCAGCTCTTCTTCAGCTCTTCTTCAGCTCTTCTTTAGCTCTTCTTCAGTTCTTCTTTAGCTCTTCTTCAGTTCTTCTTCAGTTCTTCTTCAGCTCTTCTTTAGCTCTTCTTCAGTTCTTCTTCAGCTCTTCTTTAGCTCTTCCTCAGTTCTTCTTCAGTTCTTCTTCAGCTCTTCTTTAGCTCTTCTTTAGCTCTTCTTCAGTTCTTCTTTAGCTCTTCTTCAGTTCTTCTTTAGCTCTTCTTTAGCTCTTCTTCAGCTCTTCTTTAGCTCTTCTTCAGTTCTTCTTTAGCTCTTCTTCAGTTCTTCTTCAGCTCTTCTTTAGCTCTTCCTCAGTTCTTCTTCAGTTCTTCTTCAGCTCTTCTTTAGCTCTTCTTTAGCTCTTCTTCAGTTCTTCTTTAGCTCTTCTTCAGTTCTTCTTCAGCTCTTCTTTAGCTCTTCTTCAGCTCTTCTTTAGCTCTTCTTCAGTTCTTCTTTAGCTCTTCTTCAGTTCTTCTTCAGTTCTTCTTCAGCTCTTCTTTAGCTCTTCTTCAGTTCTTCTTCAGTTCTTCTTTAGCTCTTCTTCAGTTCTTCTTCAGTTCTTCTTCAGCTCTTCTTTAGCTCTTCTTTAGCTCTTCTTCAGTTCTTCTTTAGCTCTTCTTCAGTTCTTCTTTAGCTCTTCTTCAGTTCTTCTTCAGCTCTTCTTCAGCTCTTCTTCAGCTCTTCTTTAGCTCTTCTTCAGTCCTTCTTTAGCTCTTCTTCAGTTCTTCTTCAGTTCTTCTTCAGCTCTTCTTTAGCTCTTCTTCAGTTCTTCTTCAGCTCTTCTTTAGCTCTTCCTCAGTTCTTCTTTAGCTCTTCTTCAGTTCTTCTTTAGCTCTTCTTTAGCTCTTCTTTAGCTCTTCTTCAGTTCTTCTTCAGCTCTTCTTCAGTTCTTCTTTAGCTCTTCTTCAGCTCTTCTTTAGCTCTTCTTCAGTTCTTCTTTAGCTCTTCTTTAGCAATTCTTCAGCTCTTCTTCAGTTCTTCTTCAGCTCTTCTTCAGTTCTTCTTTAGCTCTTCTTCAGCTCTTCTTTAGCTCTTCTTCAGTTCTTCTTTAGCTCTTCTTCAGCTCTTCTTCAGTTCTTCTTCAGCTCTTCTTTAGCTCTTCTTTAGCTCTTCTTTAGCTCTTCTTCAGTTCTTCTTTAGCTCTTCTTCAGTTCTTCTTCAGCTCTTCTTCAGTTCTTCTTTAGCTCTTCTTTAGCTCTTCTTCAGTTCTTCTTCAGCTCTTCTGTAGCTCTTCTTTAGCTCTTCTTCAGTTCTTCTTTAGCTCTTCTTCAGTTCTTCTTCAGTTCTTCTTCAGTTCTTCTTCAGCTCTTCTTCAGCTCTTCTTCAGTTCTTCTTTAGCTCTTCTTCAGTTCTTCTTTAGCTCTTCTTCAGTTCTTCTTTAGCTCTTCTTCAGCTCTTCTTTAGCTCTTCTTCAGTTCTTCTTCAGCTCTTCTTTAGCTCTTCTTCAGTTCTTCTTCAGTTCTTCTTTAGCTCTTCTTCAGCTCTTCTTCAGTTCTTCTTCAGATCTTCTTCAGTTCTTCTTTAGCTCTTCTTCAGATCTTCTTCAGCTCTTCTTCAGTTCTTCTTTAGCTTTTCTTCAGTTCTTCTTCAGATCTTCTTCAGTTCTTCTTTAGCTCTTCTTCAGTTCTTCTTCAGCTCTTCTTCAGTTCTTCTTTAGCTCTTCTTCAGTTCTTCTTCAGCTCTTCTTCAGTTCTTCTTTAGCTCTTCTTCAGTTCTTCTTTAGCTCTTCTTTAGCAATTCTTCAGCTCTTCTTCAGTTCTTCTTCAGCTCTTCTTCAGTTCTTCTTTAGCTCTTCTTCAGCTCTTCTTTAGCTCTTCTTTAGCTCTTCTTCAGTTCTTCTTCAGCTCTTCTTTAGCTCTTCTTCAGCTCTTCTTTAGCTCTTCTTCAGTTCTTCTTCAGCTCTTCTTCAGTTCTTCTTTAGCTCTTCTTCAGTTCTTCTTTAGCTCTTCTTTAGCAATTCTTCAGCTCTTCTTCAGTTCTTCTTCAGCTCTTCTTCAGTTCTTCTTTAGCTCTTCTTCAGCTCTTCTTTAGCTCTTCTTCAGTTCTTCTTCAGCTCTTCTTCAGTTCTTCTTTAGCTCTTCTTTAGCTTTTCTTCAGTTCTTCTTTAGCTTTTCTTCAGTTCTTCTTTAGCTCTTCTTCAGTTCTTCTTCAGTTCTTCTTTAGCTCTTCTTCAGCTCTTCTTTAGCTCTTCTTCAGTTCTTCTTTAGCTCTTCTTCAGCTCTTCTTCAGTTCTTCTTCAGCTCTTCTTTAGCTCTTCTTCAGTTCTTCTTTAGCTCTTCTTCAGTTCTTCTTCAGCTCTTCTTCAGTTCTTCTTTAGCTCTTCTTCAGCTCTTCTTTAGCTTTTCTTCAGTTCTTCTTTAGCTCTTCTTCAGTTCTTCTTCAGTTCTTCTTTAGCTCTTCTTCAGCTCTTCTTTAGCTCTTCTTCAGTTCTTCTTTAGCTCTTCTTCAGATCTTCTTCAGCTCTTCTTTAGCTCTTCTTCAGTTCTTCTTTAGCTCTTCTTCAGTTCTTCTTTAGCTCTTCTTTAGCTCTTCTTCAGTTCTTCTTCAGCTCTTCTTTAGCTCTTCTTCAGTTCTTCTTTAGCTCTTCTTTAGCTCTTCTTCAGTTCTTCTTTAGCTCTTCTTCAGTTCTTCTTCAGTTCTTCTTTAGCTCTTCTTCAGTTCTTCTTTAGCTCTTCTTTAGCTCTTCTTCAGTTCTTCTTTAGCTCTTCTTTAGCTCTTCTTCAGTTCTTCTTCAGCTCTTCTTTAGCTCTTCTTCAGTTCTTCTTTAGCTCTTCTTTAGCTCTTCTTCAGTTCTTCTTTAGCTCTTCTTCAGTTCTTCTTCAGCTCTTCTTTAGCTCTTCTTCAGTTCTTCTTCAGCTCTTCTTTAGCTTTTCTTCAGTTCTTCTTTAGCTCTTCTTCAGTTCTTCTTCAGTTCTTCTTTAGCTCTTCTTCAGCTCTTCTTTAGCTCTTCTTCAGCTCTTCTTCAGCTCTTCTTCAGTTCTTCTTCAGCTCTTCTTCAGCTCTTCTTCAGCTCTTCTTTAGCTTTTCTTCAGTTCTTCTTTAGCTCTTCTTCAGTTCTTCTTCAGTTCTTCTTTAGCTCTTCTTCAGCTCTTCTTTAGCTCTTCTTCAGTTCTTCTTTAGCTCTTCTTCAGCTCTTCTTCAGTTCTTCTTCAGCTCTTCTTTAGCTCTTCTTTAGCTCTTCTTTAGCTCTTCTTCAGTTCTTCTTTAGCTCTTCTTCAGTTCTTCTTCAGCTCTTCTTCAGTTCTTCTTTAGCTCTTCTTTAGCTCTTCTTCAGTTCTTCTTCAGCTCTTCTTTAGCTCTTCTTTAGCTCTTCTTCAGTTCTTCTTCAGCTCTTCTTTAGCTCTTCTTCAGTTCTTCTTCAGTTCTTCTTTAGCTCTTCTTCAGTTCTTCTTCAGTTCTTCTTCAGCTCTTCTTCAGTTCTTCTTTAGCTCTTCTTCAGTTCTTCTTTAGCTCTTCTTCAGTTCTTCTTCAGCTCTTCTTCAGCTCTTCTTCAGCTCTTCTTTAGCTCTTCTTCAGTCCTTCTTTAGCTCTTCTTCAGTTCTTCTTCAGTTCTTCTTCAGCTCTTCTTTAGCTCTTCTTCAGTTCTTCTTCAGCTCTTCTTTAGCTCTTCCTCAGTTCTTCTTTAGCTCTTCTTTAGCAATTCTTCAGTTCTTCTTCAGTTCTTCTTTAGCTCTTCTTCAGCTCTTCTTTAGCTCTTCTTCAGTTCTTCTTTAGCTCTTCTTTAGCTCTTCTTCAGTTCTTCTTTAGCTCTTCTTCAGTTCTTCTTCAGCTCTTCTTCAGTTCTTCTTTAGCTCTTCTTCAGCTCTTCTTTAGCTCTTCTTCAGCTCTTCTTCAGCTCTTCTTCAGTTCTTCTTCAGCTCTTCTTCAGCTCTTCTTCAGCTCTTCTTTAGCTTTTCTTCAGTTCTTCTTTAGCTCTTCTTCAGTTCTTCTTCAGCTCTTCTTCAGTTCTTCTTTAGCTCTTCTTTAGCTCTTCTTCAGTTCTTCTTTAGCTCTTCTTCAGCTCTTCTTCAGTTCTTCTTCAGCTCTTCTTTAGCTCTTCTTTAGCTCTTCTTCAGTTCTTCTTTAGCTCTTCTTTAGCTCTTCTTCAGTTCTTCTTTAGCTCTTCTTTAGCTCTTCTTCAGTTCTTCTTTAGCTCTTCTTCAGCTCTTCTTCAGTTCTTCTTCAGCTCTTCTTTAGCTCTTCTTTAGCTCTTCTTTAGCTCTTCTTCAGTTCTTCTTTAGCTCTTCTTCAGTTCTTCTTCAGCTCTTCTTCAGTTCTTCTTCAGCTCTTCTTTAGCTCTTCTTCAGTTCTTCTTTAGCTCTTCTTCAGTTCTTCTTTAGCTCTTCTTCAGCTCTTCTTTAGCTCTTCTTCAGTTCTTCTTTAGCTCTTCTTCAGCTCTTCTTCAGTTCTTCTTCAGCTCTTCTTTAGCTCTTCTTCAGTTCTTCTTTAGCTCTTCTTCAGTTCTTCTTCAGCTCTTCTTCAGTTCTTCTTTAGCTCTTCTTTAGCTCTTCTTCAGTTCTTCTTTAGCTCTTCTTCAGCTCTTCTTCAGTTCTTCTTCAGCTCTTCTTTAGCTCTTCTTTAGCTCTTCTTTAGCTCTTCTTTAGCTCTTCTTCAGTTCTTCTTCAGCTCTTCTTTAGCTCTTCTTCAGTTCTTCTTTAGCTCTTCTTCAGCTCTTCTTCAGTTCTTCTTCAGCTCTTCTTTAGCTCTTCTTTAGCTCTTCTTTAGCTCTTCTTCAGTTCTTCTTTAGCTCTTCTTCAGTTCTTCTTCAGCTCTTCTTTAGCTCTTCTTCAGCTCTTCTTTAGCTCTTCTTCAGTTCTTCTTTAGCTCTTCTTCAGTTCTTCTTCAGCTCTTCTTTAGCTCTTCTTCAGTTCTTCTTTAGCTCTTCTTCAGCTCTTCTTCAGTTCTTCTTCAGCTCTTCTTTAGCTCTTCTTTAGCTCTTCTTTAGCTCTTCTTCAGTTCTTCTTTAGCTCTTCTTCAGTTCTTCTTCAGCTCTTCTTCAGTTCTTCTTTAGCTCTTCTTTAGCTCTTCTTCAGTTCTTCTTTAGCTCTTCTTCAGTTCTTCTTCAGTTCTTCTTCAGCTCTTCTTTAGCTCTTCTTTAGCTCTTCTTCAGTTCTTCTTTAGCTCTTCCTCAGTTCTTCTTCAGTTCTTCTTCAGCTCTTCTTTAGCTCTTCTTTAGCTCTTCTTCAGTTCTTCTTCAGCTCTTCTTCAGCTCTTCTTCAGCTCTTCTTTAGCTCTTCTTCAGTTCTTCTTTAGCTCTTCTTCAGTTCTTCTTCAGTTCTTCTTCAGCTCTTCTTTAGCTCTTCTTTAGCTCTTCTTCAGTTCTTCTTCAGCTCTTCTTCAGCTCTTCTTCAGCTCTTCTTTAGCTCTTCTTCAGTTCTTCTTTAGCTCTTCTTCAGTTCTTCTTCAGTTCTTCTTCAGCTCTTCTTTAGCTCTTCTTCAGTTCTTCTTCAGCTCTTCTTTAGCTCTTCCTCAGTTCTTCTTCAGTTCTTCTTCAGCTCTTCTTTAGCTCTTCTTTAGCTCTTCTTCAGTTCTTCTTTAGCTCTTCTTCAGTTCTTCTTTAGCTCTTCTTTAGCTCTTCTTCAGCTCTTCTTTAGCTCTTCTTCAGTTCTTCTTTAGCTCTTCTTCAGTTCTTCTTCAGCTCTTCTTTAGCTCTTCCTCAGTTCTTCTTCAGTTCTTCTTCAGCTCTTCTTTAGCTCTTCTTTAGCTCTTCTTCAGTTCTTCTTTAGCTCTTCTTCAGTTCTTCTTCAGCTCTTCTTTAGCTCTTCTTCAGCTCTTCTTTAGCTCTTCTTCAGTTCTTCTTTAGCTCTTCTTCAGTTCTTCTTCAGTTCTTCTTCAGCTCTTCTTTAGCTCTTCTTCAGTTCTTCTTCAGTTCTTCTTTAGCTCTTCTTCAGTTCTTCTTCAGTTCTTCTTCAGTTCTTCTTTAGCTCTTCTTTAGCTCTTCTTCAGTTCTTCTTTAGCTCTTCTTCAGTTCTTCTTTAGCTCTTCTTCAGTTCTTCTTCAGTTCTTCTTCAGCTCTTCTTTAGCTCTTCTTTAGCTCTTCTTCAGTTCTTCTTCAGCTCTTCTTCAGCTCTTCTTTAGCTCTTCTTCAGTCCTTCTTTAGCTCTTCTTCAGTTCTTCTTCAGTTCTTCTTCAGTTCTTCTTCAGCTCTTCTTCAGTTCTTCTTTAGCTCTTCTTCAGTTCTTCTTCAGTTCTTCTTTAGCTCTTCTTTAGCTCTTCTTCAGATCTTCTTCAGCTCTTCTTTAGCTCTTCTTCAGTTCTTCTTTAGCTCTTCTTTAGCTCTTCTTCAGATCTTCTTTAGCTCTTCTTCAGCTCTTCTTCAGTTCTTCTTTAGCTCTTCTTTAGCTCTTCTTCAGCTCTTCTTCAGTTCTTCTTTAGCTCTTCTTTAGCTCTTCTTCAGCTCTTCTTCAGTTCTTCTTTAGCTCTTCTTTAGCTCTTCTTTAGCTCTTCTTCAGTTCTTCTTTAGCTCTTCTTTAGCTCTTCTTCAGATCTTCTTTAGCTCTTCTTCAGCTCTTCTTCAGTTCTTCTTTAGCTCTTCTTTAGCTCTTCTTTAGCTCTTCTTCAGTTCTTCTTCAGCTCTTCTTTAGCTCTTCTTCAGATCTTCTTCAGCTCTTCTTTAGCTCTTCTTCAGTTCTTCTTTAGCTCTTCTTCAGTTCTTCTTTAGCTCTTCTTTAGCTCTTCTTCAGTTCTTCTTCAGCTCTTCTTTAGCTCTTCTTCAGTTCTTCTTTAGCTCTTCTTTAGCTCTTCTTCAGTTCTTCTTTAGCTCTTCTTCAGCTCTTCTTCAGTTCTTCTTTAGCTCTTCTTTAGCTCTTCTTTAGCTCTTCTTCAGATCTTCTTCAGCTCTTCTTTAGCTCTTCTTCAGTTCTTCTTTAGCTCTTCTTTAGCTCTTCTTCAGTTCTTCTTCAGCTCTTCTTTAGCTCTTCTTTAGCTCTTCTTCAGTTCTTCTTCAGCTCTTCTTTAGCTCTTCTTCAGTTCTTCTTTAGCTCTTCTTCAGCTCTTCTTCAGTTCTTCTTTAGCTCTTCTTTAGCTCTTCTTCAGTTCTTCTTTAGCTCTTCTTTAGCTCTTCTTTAGCTCTTCTTCAGTTCTTCTTCAGCTCTTCTTTAGCTCTTCTTCAGCTCTTCTTCAGTTCTTCTTTAGCTCTTCTTCAGTTCTTCTTCAGCTCTTCTTTAGCTCTTCTTTAGCTCTTCTTTAGCTCTTCTTCAGTTCTTCTTTAGCTCTTCTTTAGCTCTTCTTCAGTTCTTTTTTTAGCTCTTCTTTTGCTCTTCTTCAGTTCTTCTTCAGCTCTTCTTTACCTCTTCTTCAGTTCTTCTTTAGCTCTTCTTCAGCTCTTCTTCAGTTCTTTTTTTAGCTCTTCTTTAGCTCTTCTTCAGCTCTTCTTTAGCTCTTCTTCAGCTCTTCTTCAGTTCTTCTTTAGCTCTTCTTCAGCTCTTCTTCAGCTCTTCTTTAGCTCTTCTTTAGCTTTTCTTCAGTTCTTCTTCAGTTCTTCTTTAGCTCTTCTTTAGCTCTTCTTCAGCTCTTCTTCAGTTCTTCTTTAGCTCTTCTTCAGTTCTTCTTCAGCTCTTCTTTAGCTCTTCTTTAGCTCTTCTTCAGCTCTTCTTCAGATGTTCTTCAGTTCTTCTTTAGCTCTTCTTTAGCTCTTCTTTAGCTCTTCTTTACCTCTTCTTCAGTTCTTCTTTAGCTCTTCTTCAGCTCTTCTTCAGTTCTTTTTTTAGCTCTTCTTTAGCTTTTCTTTAGCTCTTCTTCAGTTCTTCTTTAGCTCTTCTTCAGCTCTTCTTTAGCTCTTCTTCAGCTCTTCTTCAGTTCTTTTTTTAGCTCTTCTTTAGCTTTTCTTTAGCTCTTCTTCAGTTCTTCTTTAGCTCTTCTTCAGCTCTTCTTCAGTTCTTCTTTAGCTCTTCTTCAGCTCTTCTTTAGCTCTTCTTCAGCTCTTCTTCAGTTCTTTTTTAGCTCTTCTTTAGCTCTTCTTTACCTCTTCTTCAGTTCTTCTTTAGCTCTTCTTCAGCTCTTCTTCAGTTCTTTTTTTAGCTCTTCTTTAGCTTTTCTTTAGCTCTTCTTCAGTTCTTCTTTAGCTCTTCTTCAGCTCTTCTTTAGCTCTTCTTCAGCTCTTCTTCAGTTCTTTTTTTAGCTCTTCTTTAGCTTTTCTTTAGCTCTTCTTCAGTTCTTCTTTAGCTCTTCTTCAGCTCTTCTTCAGCTCTTCTTTAGCTCTTCTTCAGCTCTTCTTCAGTTCTTCTTCAGCTCTTCTTTAGCTCTTCTTCAGCTCTTCTTCAGTTCTTTTTTAGCTCTTCTTTAGCTCTTCTTTACCTCTTCTTCAGTTCTTCTTTAGCTCTTCTTCAGCTCTTCTTCAGTTCTTTTTTTAGCTCTTCTTTAGCTCTTCTTCAGCTCTTCTTTAGCTCTTCTTCAGCTCTTCTTCAGTTCTTTTTTTAGCTCTTCTTTAGCTCTTCTTCAGTTCTTCTTTAGCTCTTCTTCAGCTCTTCTTCAGCTCTTCTTTAGCTCTTCTTTAGCTCTTCTTTAGCTCTTCTTCAGATCTTCTTCAGTTCTTCTTTAGCTCTTCTTCAGCTCTTCTTTAGCTTTTCTTCAGCTCTTCTTTAGCTCTTCTTCAGATCTTCTTCAGCTCTTCTTTAGCTCTTCTTTAGCTCTTCTTCAGTTCTTCTTCAGCTCTTCTTTACCTCTTCTTCAGTTCTTCTTTAGCTCTTCTTCAGCTCTTCTTCAGTTCTTTTTTTAGCTCTTCTTTAGCTCTTCTTCAGCTCTTCTTTAGCTCTTCTTCAGCTCTTCTTCAGTTCTTCTTCAGCTCTTCTTCAGCTCTTCTTCAGTTCTTCTTCAGCTCTTCTTTACCTCTTCTTCAGTTCTTCTTTAGCTCTTCTTCAGCTCTTCTTCAGTTCTTTTTTTAGCTCTTCTTTAGCTTTTCTTCAGTTCTTCTTTAGCTCTTCTTCAGTTCTTCTTCAGCTCTTCTTTAGCTCTTCTTTAGCTCTTCTTTAGCTCTTCTTCAGCTCTTCTTTAGCTCTTCTTTAGCTCTTCTTCAGTTCTTCTTTAGCTCTTCTTCAGCTCTTCTTCAGTTCTTTTTTTAGCTCTTCTTTAGCTCTTCTTCAGCTCTTCTTTAGCTCTTCTTCAGCTCTTCTTCAGTTCTTCTTTAGCTCTTCTTCAGCTCTTCTTCAGCTCTTCTTTAGCTCTTCTTTAGCTCTTCTTTAGCTCTTCTTTAGCTCTTCTTTAGCTCTTCTTCAGTTCTTCTTCAGCTCTTCTTCAGCTCTTCTTTACCTCTTCTTCAGTTCTTCTTCAGCTCTTCTTCAGCTCTTCTTTAGCTCTTCTTCAGTTCTTCTTCAGATCTTCTTCAGCTCTTCTTTACCTCTTCTTCAGTTCTTCTTCAGCTCTTCTTCAGCTCTTCTTTAGCTCTTCTTCAGCTCTTCTTCAGCTCTTCTTTACCTCTTCTTCAGTTCTTCTTCAGCTCTTCTTCAGCTCTTCTTTACCTCTTCTTCAGTTCTTCTTCAGCTCTTCTTCAGTTCTTCTTTAGCTCTTCTTCAGTTCTTCTTCAGTTCTTCTTTAGCTCTTCTTCAGCTCTTCTTCAGCTCTTCTTTAGCTCTTCTTTAGCTCTTCTTCAGTTCTTCTTTAGCTCTTCTTCAGTTCTTCTTCAGCTCTTCTTCAGTTCTTCTTCAGCTCTTCTTTAGCTCTTCTTCAGTTCTTCTTTAGCTCTTCTTTAGCTCTTCTTCAGTTCTTCTTTAGCTCTTCTTCAGCTCTTCTTCAGCTCTTCTTCAGTTCTTCTTCAGCTCTTCTTCAGATCTTCTTTAGCTCTTCTTCAGCTCTTCTTCAGCTCTTCTTCAGTTCTTCTTCAGCTCTTCTTCAGTTCTTCTTCAGTTCTTCTTTAGCTCTTCTTCAGTTCTTCTTTAGCTCTTCTTCAGCTCTTCTTCAGCTCTTCTTCAGTTCTTCTTCAGCTCTTCTTCAGTTCTTCTTCAGCTCTTCTTCAGTTCTTCTTTAGCTCTTCTTCAGTTCTTCTTTAGCTCTTCTTCAGCTCTTCTTCAGCTCTTCTTCAGTTCTTCTTCAGCTCTTCTTCAGTTCTTCTTCAGTTCTTCTTCAGCTCTTCTTTAGCTCTTCTTCAGTTCTTCTTCAGCTCTTCTTCAGTTCTTCTTTAGCTCTTCTTCAGTTCTTCTTTAGCTCTTCTTCAGTTCTTCTTTAGCTCTTCTTCAGTTCTTCTTTAGCTCTTCTTCAGCTCTTCTTCAGCTCTTCTTCAGCTCTTCTTTAGCTCTTCTTCAGTTCTTCTTCAGTTCTTCTTCAGCTCTTCTTTAGCTCTTCTTCAGTTCTTCTTTAGCTCTTCTTCAGTTATTCTTTAGCTCTTCTTCAGTTCTTCTTTAGCTCTTCTTCAGTTCTTCTTTAGCTCTTCTTCAGTTCTTCTTCAGCTCTTCTTCAGCTCTTCTTTAGCTCTTCTTCAGCTCTTCTTCAGCTCTTCTTCAGTTCTTCTTTAGCTCTTCTTCAGTTCTTCTTTAGCTCTTCTTCAGCTCTTCTTCAGCTCTTCTTCAGTTCTTCTTCAGCTCTTCTTCAGTTCTTCTTCAGTTCTTCTTCAGCTCTTCTTTAGCTCTTCTTCAGTTCTTCTTTAGCTCTTCTTTAGCTCTTCTTCAGTTCTTCTTCAGCTCTTCTTCAGTTCTTCTTCAGTTCTTCTTCAGCTCTTCTTTAGCTCTTCTTCAGTTCTTCTTTAGCTCTTCTTCAGTTCTTCTTCAGCTCTTCTTTAGCTCTTCTTTAGCTCTTCTTCAGTTCTTCTTCAGCTCTTCTTTACCTCTTCTTCAGTTCTTCTTTAGCTCTTCTTCAGCTCTTCTTCAGTTCTTTTTTAGCTCTTCTTTAGCTCTTCTTCAGCTCTTCTTCAGCTCTTCTTTAGCTCTTCTTCAGCTCTTCTTCAGTTCTTCTTTAGCTCTTCTACAGTTCTTCTTTAGCTCTTCTTCAGCTCTTCTTCAGCTCTTCTTCAGTTCTTCTTCAGCTCTTCTTCAGCTCTTCTTTAGCTCTTCTTCAGTTCTTCTTTAGCTCTTCTTCAGCTCTTCTTCAGCTCTTCTTCAGTTCTTCTTCAGCTCTTCTTCAGTTCTTCTTTAGCTCTTCTTCAGCTCTTCTTTAGCTCTTCTTCAGTTCTTCTTTAGCTCTTCTTCAGCTCTTCTTCAGCTCTTCTTTAGCTCTTCTTTACCTCTTCTTCAGTTCTTCTTTAGCTCTTCTTCAGCTCTTCTTTAGCTCTTCTTCAGTTCTTCTTTAGCTCTTCTTCAGCTCTTCTTCAGCTCTTCTTCAGTTCTTCTTCAGTTCTTCTTTAGCTCTTCTTCAGCTCTTCTTTAGCTCTTCTTCAGTTCTTCTTTAGCTCTTCTTCAGTTCTTCTTTAGCTCTTCTTCAGCTCTTCTTTAGCTCTTCTTCAGTTCTTCTTTAGCTCTTCTTCAGTTCTTCTTTAGCTCTTCTTCAGCTCTTCTTCAGCTCTTCTTCAGTTCTTCTTCAGCTCTTCTTCAGTTCTTCTTTAGCTCTTCTTCAGCTCTTCTTTAGCTCTTCTTCAGTTCTTCTTTAGCTCTTCTTCAGTTCTTCTTTAGCTCTTCTTCAGCTCTTCTTCAGCTCTTCTTCAGTTCTTCTTCAGCTCTTCTTCAGTTCTTCTTTAGCTCTTCTTCAGCTCTTCTTTAGCTCTTCTTCAGTTCTTCTTCAGTTCTTCTTAGCTCTTCTTTAGCTCTTCTTCAGTTCTTCTTTAGCTCTTCTTCAGTTCTTCTTTAGCTCTTCTTCAGCTCTTCTTCAGCTCTTCTTCAGTTCTTCTTCAGCTCTTCTTCAGTTCTTCTTTAGCTCTTCTTCAGCTCTTCTTTAGCTCTTCTTCAGTTCTTCTTTAGCTCTTCTTCAGTTCTTCTTTAGCTCTTCTTCAGCTCTTCTTTAGCTCTTCTTCAGTTCTTCTTCAGCTCTTCTTCAGTTCTTCTTTAGCTTTTCTTCAGTTCTTCTTTAGCTCTTCTTAGCTCTTCTTTAGCTCTTCTTCAGTTCTTCTTCAGCTCTTCTTCAGTTCTTCTTCAGCTCTTCTTCAGCTCTTCTTTAGCTCTTCTTCAGCTCTTCTTTAGCTCTTCTTCAGTTCTTCTTCAGCTCTTCTTCAGTTCTTCTTTAGCTCTTCTTCAGCTCTTCTTTAGCTCTTCTTCAGTTCTTCTTCAGCTCTTCTTCAGCTCTTCTTTAGCTCTTCTTCAGTTCTTCTTTAGCTCTTCTTCAGCTCTTCTTTAGCTCTTCTTCAGCTCTTCTTCAGCTCTTCTTCAGTTCTTCTTCAGCTCTTCTTCAGTTCTTCTTTAGCTCTTCTTCAGCTCTTCTTTAGCTCTTCTTCAGTTCTTCTTTAGCTCTTCTTCAGTTCTTCTTTAGCTCTTCTTCAGCTCTTCTTCAGCTCTTCTTCAGTTCTTCTTCAGCTCTTCTTCAGTTCTTCTTTAGCTCTTCTTCAGCTCTTCTTTAGCTCTTCTTCAGTTCTTCTTCAGTTCTTCTTAGCTCTTCTTTAGCTCTTCTTCAGTTCTTCTTTAGCTCTTCTTCAGTTCTTCTTTAGCTCTTCTTCAGCTCTTCTTCAGCTCTTCTTCAGTTCTTCTTCAGCTCTTCTTCAGTTCTTCTTTAGCTCTTCTTCAGCTCTTCTTTAGCTCTTCTTCAGTTCTTCTTTAGCTCTTCTTCAGTTCTTCTTTAGCTCTTCTTCAGCTCTTCTTTAGCTCTTCTTCAGTTCTTCTTCAGCTCTTCTTCAGTTCTTCTTTAGCTTTCTTCAGTTCTTCTTTAGCTCTTCTTTAGCTCTTCTTTAGCTCTTCTTCAGTTCTTCTTCAGCTCTTCTTCAGTCTTCTTCAGCTCTTCTTCAGCTCTTCTTTAGCTCTTCTTCAGCTCTTCTTAGCTCTTCTTCAGTTCTTCTTTAGCTCTTCTTCAGATCTTCTTTAGCTCTTCTTCAGTTCTTCTTTAGCTCTTCTTCAGCTCTTCTTTAGCTCTTCTTCAGTTCTTCTTCAGCTCTTCTTCAGTTCTTCTTTAGCTCTTCTTCAGTTCTTCTTTAGCTCTTCTTTAGCTCTTCTTTAGCTCTTCTTCAGCTCTTCTTCAGCTCTTCTTCAGTTCTTCTTCAGCTCTTCTTCTGCTCTTCTTTAGCTCTTCTTCAGCTCTTCTTCAGCTCTTCTTCAGTTCTTCTTCAGCTCTTCTTCAGTTCTTCTTTAGCTCTTCTTTAGCTCTTCTTCAGCTCTTCTTCAGCTCTTCTTCAGTTCTTCTTCAGCTCTTCTTTAGCTCTTCTTCAGTTCTTCTTCAGCTCTTCTTTAGCTCTTCTTCAGTTCTTCTTTAGCTCTTCTTCAGCTCTTCTTCAGCTCTTCTTTAGCTCTTCTTCAGCTCTTCTTCAGCTCTTCTTTAGCTCTTCTTAGCTCTTCTTTAGCTCTTCTTCAGCTCTTCTTCAGCTCTTCTTTAGCTCTTCTTCAGCTCTTCTTTAGCTCTTCTTTAGCTCTTCTTCAGCTCTTCTTTAGCTCTTCTTCAGCTCTTCTTCAGCTCTTCTTTAGCTCTTCTTCAGCTCTTCTTTAGCTCTTCTTCAGCTCTTCTTCAGCTCTTCTTTAGCTCTTCTTTAGCTCTTCTTCAGTTCTTCTTTAGCTCTTCTTCAGCTCTTCTTCAGCTCTTCTTCAGTTCTTCTTCAGCTCTTCTTCAGTTCTTCTTCAGTTCTTCTTCAGCTCTTCTTTAGCTCTTCTTCAGTTCTTCTTTAGCTCTTCTTCAGTTCTTCTTCAGCTCTTCTTCAGTTCTTCTTCAGTTCTTCTTTAGCTCTTCTTTAGCTCTTCTTCAGTTCTTCTTTAGCTCTTCTTCAGCTCTTCTTCAGCTCTTCTTCAGTTCTTCTTTAGCTCTTCTTCAGTTCTTCTTTAGCTCTTCTTTAGCTCTTCTTCAGTTCTTCTTTAGCTCTTCTTTAGCTCTTCTTCAGATCTTCTTCAGTTCTTCTTTAGCTCTTCTTTAGCTTTTCTTCAGTTCTTCTTTAGCTCTTCTTTAGCTCTTCTTCAGTTCTTCTTTAGCTCTTCTTTAGCTCTTCTTCAGCTCTTCTTCAGTTCTTCTTCAGCTCTTCTTTAGCTCTTCTTCAGTTCTTCTTTAGCTCTTCTTTAGCTCTTCTTTAGCTCTTCTTCAGTTCTTCTTTAGCTCTTCTTTAGCTTTTCTTCAGTTCTTCTTTAGCTCTTCTTTAGCTCTTCTTCAGCTCTTCTTCAGTTCTTCTTCAGCTCTTCTTCAGTTCTTCTTCAGTTCTTCTTCAGCTCTTCTTTAGCTCTTCTTCAGTTCTTCTTTAGCTCTTCTTCAGTTCTTCTTCAGCTCTTCTTCAGTTCTTCTTCAGTTCTTCTTTAGCTCTTCTTTAGCTCTTCTTCAGTTCTTCTTTAGCTCTTCTTCAGCTCTTCTTCAGCTCTTCTTCAGTTCTTCTTTAGCTCTTCTTCAGTTCTTCTTTAGCTCTTCTTTAGCTCTTCTTCAGTTCTTCTTTAGCTCTTCTTTAGCTCTTCTTCAGATCTTCTTCAGTTCTTCTTTAGCTCTTCTTTAGCTTTTCTTCAGTTCTTCTTTAGCTCTTCTTTAGCTCTTCTTCAGTTCTTCTTTAGCTCTTCTTTAGCTCTTCTTCAGCTCTTCTTTAGCTCTTCTTTAGCTCTTCTTTAGCTCTTCTTCAGTTCTTCTTTAGCTCTTCTTTAGCTCTTCTTCAGATCTTCTTCAGTTCTTCTTTAGCTCTTCTTTAGCTTTTCTTCAGTTCTTCTTTAGCTCTTCTTTAGCTCTTCTTCAGTTCTTCTTTAGCTCTTCTTTAGCTCTTCTTCAGCTCTTCTTCAGTTCTTCTTCAGCTCTTCTTTAGCTCTTCTTCAGTTCTTCTTCAGCTCTTCTTCAGTTCTTCTTCAGCTCTTCTTCAGTTCTTCTTTAGCTCTTCTTCAGTTCTTCTTTAGCTCTTCTTCAGTTCTTCTTTAGCTCTTCTTTAGCTCTTCTTCAGCTCTTCTTTAGCTCTTCTTCAGTTCTTCTTTAGCTCTTCTTCAGTTCTTCTTTAGCTCTTCTTCAGTTCTTCTTTAGCTTTTCTTCAGTTCTTCTTCAGCTCTTCTTCAGTTCTTCTTTAGCTTTTCTTCAGTTCTTCTTCAGATCTTCTTCAGTTCTTCTTCAGCTCTTCTTCAGTTCTTCTTTAGCTTTTCTTCAGTTCTTCTTCAGTTCTTCTTCAGTTCTTCTTTAGCTTTTCTTCAGTTCTTCTTCAGTTCTTCTTTAGCTCTTCTTCAGCTCTTCTTCAGTTCTTCTTTAGCATTTGTTTAGCTCTTCTTCAGTTCTTCTTTAGCTCTTCTTCAGCTCTTCTTCAGCTCTTCTTCAGTTCTTCTTCAGCTCTTCTTCAGTTCTTCTTCAGCTCTTCTTCAGTTCTTCTTTAGCTCTTCTTCAGCTCTTCTTCAGCTCTTCTTCAGTTCTTCTTCAGCTCTTCTTCTGCTCTTCTTTAGCTCTTCTTCAGCTCTTCTTCAGCTCTTCTTCAGTTCTTCTTCAGCTCTTCTTCAGTTCTTCTTTAGCTCTTCTTTAGCTCTTCTTCAGCTCTTCTTCAGCTCTTCTTCAGTTCTTCTTCAGCTCTTCTTTAGCTCTTCTTCAGTTCTTCTTCAGCTCTTCTTTAGCTCTTCTTCAGTTCTTCTTTAGCTCTTCTTCAGCTCTTCTTCAGCTCTTCTTTAGCTCTTCTTCAGCTCTTCTTCAGCTCTTCTTTAGCTCTTCTTTAGCTCTTCTTTAGCTCTTCTTCAGCTCTTCTTCAGCTCTTCTTTAGCTCTTCTTCAGCTCTTCTTTAGCTCTTCTTTAGCTCTTCTTCAGCTCTTCTTTAGCTCTTCTTCAGCTCTTCTTCAGCTCTTCTTTAGCTCTTCTTCAGCTCTTCTTTAGCTCTTCTTCAGCTCTTCTTCAGCTCTTCTTTAGCTCTTCTTTAGCTCTTCTTCAGTTCTTCTTTAGCTCTTCTTCAGCTCTTCTTCAGCTCTTCTTCAGTTCTTCTTCAGCTCTTCTTCAGTTCTTCTTCAGTTCTTCTTCAGCTCTTCTTTAGCTCTTCTTCAGTTCTTCTTTAGCTCTTCTTCAGTTCTTCTTCAGCTCTTCTTCAGTTCTTCTTCAGTTCTTCTTTAGCTCTTCTTTAGCTCTTCTTCAGTTCTTCTTTAGCTCTTCTTCAGCTCTTCTTCAGCTCTTCTTCAGTTCTTCTTTAGCTCTTCTTCAGTTCTTCTTTAGCTCTTCTTTAGCTCTTCTTCAGTTCTTCTTTAGCTCTTCTTTAGCTCTTCTTCAGATCTTCTTCAGTTCTTCTTTAGCTCTTCTTTAGCTTTTCTTCAGTTCTTCTTTAGCTCTTCTTTAGCTCTTCTTCAGTTCTTCTTTAGCTCTTCTTTAGCTCTTCTTCAGCTCTTCTTCAGTTCTTCTTCAGCTCTTCTTTAGCTCTTCTTCAGTTCTTCTTTAGCTCTTCTTTAGCTCTTCTTTAGCTCTTCTTCAGTTCTTCTTTAGCTCTTCTTTAGCTTTTCTTCAGTTCTTCTTTAGCTCTTCTTTAGCTCTTCTTCAGCTCTTCTTCAGTTCTTCTTCAGCTCTTCTTCAGTTCTTCTTCAGTTCTTCTTCAGCTCTTCTTTAGCTCTTCTTCAGTTCTTCTTTAGCTCTTCTTCAGTTCTTCTTCAGCTCTTCTTCAGTTCTTCTTCAGTTCTTCTTTAGCTCTTCTTTAGCTCTTCTTCAGTTCTTCTTTAGCTCTTCTTCAGCTCTTCTTCAGCTCTTCTTCAGTTCTTCTTTAGCTCTTCTTCAGTTCTTCTTTAGCTCTTCTTTAGCTCTTCTTCAGTTCTTCTTTAGCTCTTCTTTAGCTCTTCTTCAGATCTTCTTCAGTTCTTCTTTAGCTCTTCTTTAGCTTTTCTTCAGTTCTTCTTTAGCTCTTCTTTAGCTCTTCTTCAGTTCTTCTTTAGCTCTTCTTTAGCTCTTCTTCAGCTCTTCTTTAGCTCTTCTTTAGCTCTTCTTTAGCTCTTCTTCAGTTCTTCTTTAGCTCTTCTTTAGCTCTTCTTCAGATCTTCTTCAGTTCTTCTTTAGCTCTTCTTTAGCTTTTCTTCAGTTCTTCTTTAGCTCTTCTTTAGCTCTTCTTCAGTTCTTCTTTAGCTCTTCTTTAGCTCTTCTTCAGCTCTTCTTCAGTTCTTCTTCAGCTCTTCTTTAGCTCTTCTTCAGTTCTTCTTCAGCTCTTCTTCAGTTCTTCTTCAGCTCTTCTTCAGTTCTTCTTTAGCTCTTCTTCAGTTCTTCTTTAGCTCTTCTTCAGTTCTTCTTTAGCTCTTCTTTAGCTCTTCTTCAGCTCTTCTTTAGCTCTTCTTCAGTTCTTCTTTAGCTCTTCTTCAGTTCTTCTTTAGCTCTTCTTCAGTTCTTCTTTAGCTTTTCTTCAGTTCTTCTTCAGCTCTTCTTCAGTTCTTCTTTAGCTTTTCTTCAGTTCTTCTTCAGATCTTCTTCAGTTCTTCTTCAGCTCTTCTTCAGTTCTTCTTTAGCTTTTCTTCAGTTCTTCTTCAGTTCTTCTTCAGTTCTTCTTTAGCTTTTCTTCAGTTCTTCTTCAGTTCTTCTTTAGCTCTTCTTCAGCTCTTCTTCAGTTCTTCTTTAGCATTTGTTTAGCTCTTCTTCAGTTCTTCTTTAGCTCTTCTTCAGCTCTTCTTCAGCTCTTCTTCAGTTCTTCTTCAGCTCTTCTTCAGTTCTTCTTCAGCTCTTCTTCAGTTCTTCTTTAGCTCTTCTTCAGTTCTTCTTTAGCTCTTCTTCAGTTCTTCTACCCTGAGCCTCATCAGAGGAAAAAAACTCAATTTTGGAATATCGATGGAGACCAAAGTCCTTGAAGCAAGAAATAAATAATGCCTCACAAGTATTTATGTTCATATTATGTTTTTTTCTCCTAGTATCCTCAACTACCTCCTCTGACCACTTCAACTCTTGGAGCCCTGATTCTGACGGTAAGACTCCTCGACTTAGGCTTTGGGGAAAAATAAAATAAAATACGATGCCTATATTATAATTTAAAAAAAATTCTGGAATGTGCAGAGATGGATAAGCTAACCCTTAGAATTAAAGGAAAAGAAGATTCAGACTATATCATAACATGGCAACTATTCTATAAATGGTTAAATGACAGATACTGAGGTTAGAGGAGTGGAATTAGGTGAAATATGCTTTATAGGAGAAAGAAAAACAGATGAATAAATATTTCTGACAATTATATAATCGATATTATAATGGAAGATAATATATGTGATAATAGGATTGATGTTTTTGCATATTAGTTTATATATTACCGCATATTTGTTTATATATATATATATACTTGCTTGATACCCATGCTTCGCTATGAAACTGTATGGTCGGGCTTAGTTCTAGGGCTCTGCCTACCAGCATGTGAGAGAGTTGAGGGCTATTGGGAAAGTGAATCAGTATTTGCTGTGTGAGCAAGAAGGAGACAGCAAGGAGTCTGGGTGTGGCTTAGCTCAACTGTTCTCAATTAAAGCTGCTTGGTGCTGTGAAAGTGAAAGTGAAACTCCTCTCCTCTGCTTGCGTTTTGCATTTGGAAGAGATTTCTTTTCAGGTGGGGAGGAGTAGAACTCCTTAGCATCAGAGCATGTTAATAATAATAATAATATAGGAAATACTCTAAATGCTCTGCAGGTCATTTGGAAAAATCCTTTCTTAGCGAGCCCCTAGAAGCCAAGAAGAACCTACATGCCAAATTTCAAGTTTGTAGGCTTTACAGTTCTGGAGATTTTGTTATGATGCATGAGTGGTATTTCACTTTTATATATATAGATTATCATGATGATAACTATATATATATGTGTGTGTGTGTGTGTGTTTTCTGAGGTTTTTGCGGGTATTTGTATGTGGATCTTTGGTTATTCAGGTTTTCTCCTGCATAAAATTGGAAGTATCTAGGCGATGTTTCGATGAAGTCTCATTCATCATCTTCAGGCTTGTGTCTTCGGCTTTGTGCTTCTCAGAGTAATGTAGATATTTCCAATAATCTAGATACTTCCAATTTTACGCGGGAGAAAATCTGAATAACCAAAGAATCTCCAGAAGCCTGATGATGGCAGATGAGATTCTGCTGAAACGTTGCTACAACTTTAAAAGCACCACGTGGGAAAATACCCGAACAAAGCTGAATGCCAGACATGTAAGTACCCGTGAAAACTTAAGAAAACATATATATATATATAATTAAGTTTTCACGGGTACTTACATGTATGGCATTCAGCTTTGTTCGGGTATTTTCCCATGTCATTGTAGTTGTGCTTTTAAAGTTGTAGCAACGTTTCAGCAGAATCTCATCTGCCATCATCAGGCTTCTGTATGAACAGATGAACACTATACAGAAGGCTGATGATGGCAGATGAGATGCTGCTGAAATGTTGCTAAAACTTTGAAAGCACAACTACAAT
>JAUCBL010000903.1:0-31652 GCA_033807585.1 Hydrophis major | reverse complement strand
ATGAAGGCCAAAGGAAGGAATGGGTTTGTTTGTTTGTTTTTTCAGCCCGAAAACCGTCTAACAAACTATCAATGGTGCTTTTTGATTTATCTTATGAGCATTGTAAATCTTAAATGGGCCTTGGACTAACTTGCTTTCAGAAGTTGTGGGTTTGTCCATCACTGGAGCTTTTCAAGCTAAGACTGGATAATCTTTGGCCTGAAAGGGTCTCCTTGTTGACAGGGGGTTGGACTAGAAGACCTCTGAGGTCCTTTCCAAACTCTATTTTTCTATGTTCTATGATAAGCCCATTTTTGAAAAGGTCCAACTTTGATCCACGTTGATAAAGTGGGAGCATCCAGGAAGACCAAATCTTTAGCCAGTTGCTTCTGATAGAAGCAGAATTAAGGAAAAACGATGTTCTTGAATCTGAATGGGATTAAAAGTATTCTCCCATTTCTTTTTCTACCAAGGAGGATTGATTGATTGATTGATTGAGTGAGTGAGTGAGTGAGAGTGAGTTAATTAGTATGTGGCATATAACAGAATAACAGAGTTGGGGGGGGGACCTTGGAGGTCTTCTAGTCCAACCCCCTGCTGTGTCATTCCAGACAAATGGTTGTCCAATTTCTTCTTCAAAACTTCCAGTGATGGAGTAACTACAATTTATGGAGGCAAACCATTCCACAGATTAATTGTTCTCACCATCAGGAAATTCCTCCCTAGTTCTAGGTTGCTTCATACCTTGATGAGTTTCCACCCATTGCTTCTTGTCCTGCCTTCAGGTCAGAGGTGAGTATTCAGAAGGTTCTGACCAGTTCTGGAGAACCAATAGTGGAAATTTTGAGTAGTTCGGAGAACCGGCCAATCCCACCTCTGACTGGCCTCACCAACCCCATCTCTTCTCTGCCTCCCGTTGAGTCCCAGCTGATCAGTTGGCCTTCTTTGGTTGCCCTGACCAGGAGAACGGAGCTGGAAAGCAGGTCATTGGGGTGGGGAGGGAATGGGATTTTGCAGTATCCTTCCCCTGCCATGTCCACCAAGCCATGCCCACAGATCCGGTAGAAATTTTGAATCCCACCACTGCTTCAGGTGCTTTGGAGAATAGCTTGACTGCCTCTTCTTTGGGGCAGCCCCTGAGATATTGGAACGCTGCTATATCGTGTCTCCCCTAGTCCTTCTTTCATCAGATTAGACATACCCAGTTCCTGCAACCGTTCTTTATATGTTTTAGCCTCCAGCCCCCTAATCCATCTTTCTTGCTCTTCTCTGCACTCTTTCCAGAGTCTCAACATCTTCTTTACATCGTGGCGATCAAAACTGGATGCAGGATTCTAAGTGTGGCCTTACCAAGGTATTATAAAGTGGTATTAACACTTCAGATGATTTGATTCATACATACCACCCCCATTACACACACTCTGGCCTGAAACCTGGGCTGTCAGCTTTGCAACTGACAAGCTGAGCCCCTTCCACCCCCCATGGTTAAAGACCTGGTCAAATTGGAGCTAGGTTCAGGTGCTACCTGATCACCTGGAATGGAGTCTCATTCACGGCAGGTTACCAGGTGAGTGTTTCCAATCCTACCTAATGCTTTCAATACCTGAACTTCCAGCTGTTTTCAGGACCCCTGCTATGCGACTTCTGTGTAGCAAAGCACATTTCATGTAATTGTGTTAGAAAGGTTGTTTGTTCCTGGAGCTGTTAATTAAGCGAGTGTTGTTAGGTAAGCAAAAACACAGGACTTTTCTCTGTGTAACCCTAATTGCTTAACCTTTAATTGTCCCCCTGATTAACATTATGAAATTTGGGCTTATGTCTTCCAAGCTGCTCATCATTAATTGAATCAATGTAGAAGCGACTGTAAGATCTAGACTGAATGTGAGGCTCTTTCTGTTTACAACTCTAAATTATTGTTATAGTTAGTCACAAAGTCAACCAGATGCTTAGACTGGAATTGGCACTTTTATCCACCTATCAAGTCTTTCTCAAGGACCTAGAATAGGCAAATGTGGATGTTTGAGGGTGTTAGAGCAGAGGTGTCAAACTCAAGGCCTATGGGTCGAATCTGGCCCATGGTGTCATGGGATCTGGCCCTTGGGGCCATCCTGGTCTACCCATGTTTGTTTCGGCCTAGTCTACTCAATGCTGAGGAAAGATCATGTGATGATCTGGGGTGTGGCACAAAGGCAACACAGCTGGATACTCAATAAGAGTCTCTTTATTATCTCCAACTTTGCCCCCAATGTCCAGGTTACCTTCTGACTGGAGAAAAACTCTCCCAGGAACAGACTTTGACTTCAGAAAATTCAGTCCAAAACAAGGTATACATAAACTGTAACTTATAGTCCAAACAAGTCAAACTGAAGTAATCAGTTTGGCAGGGCAGGAGCAAGAATTTCAGACTTGAAAGTATGGCAAAACTCACACAGTTGGGAAGATGCCAGGAACACAGATAAGCCACAATACAAGATAAAGTCACATTTGCTCCCAACAGCCTGCTGCATGCAGCTTGCCTTTTTTATACACTGTGTTCTCAACTGCAGCCAATGAAGGGAATCAGGGCCCTTTCCTCCCTGTAAGCCATGTAAGCCATGTAACCCACATCACTCTCTTCTCTGTTCCTCCCTGTGTGCCCTAGGATGAAGAGGGCCTGGGTCTTCCTCTGAATTCCCTCTCCCTTGCTCTACCTCTCCCTGCTCTGCCCAGCCAGACTGTGCCCTTCCCCAATTCCTCCCCAGCCAATGGAGCCACACTCCCACTCCCTGCCAGCTGTTCATCTTCCTCCTAGGATTCTGACAGGGGCATGACAGATCAGACCAGTGAAGCTTCGGCCCGGTTGACTTGATGCAAAAAGGAAAGATCAGGTCAGTGTAGCATCGGACCAGTCTACCCAATTAGGCCAGCGTGGCTTCGTCCTGGTCTACTCAACGTCAGCAATTTGGGGAGTGGTGTCAAGCTGGCCACACCCACCTAGTCAGCCACACCCACCCCGCCCTCCGAGGTCAATCACAGCTCTGATGTGGCCCTCAGTGAACTTGAGTTTGACACCCTTGTGTCAGGGTATCTTCGCAGGATGTAAGCTGTTCTGACTCAAGCTGCCTTTTGCAATTGACCAAAGGGGATTTTGTCAATGCCGATGGTGTTCAAGTGATGCTTCAGATCTTCTGGGATTGCACTCAAGGCTGCATTTACTCTTGGTACCATCATTGTTGACTTTTGTTGCAGTTGTTCTACTTCAATTTGTTGGTCTTCATATTTTGTGGTTTCTCTAGTTCTTTCTTGTCTCTTCTTGTAGTCTCTAGGTACAGATAGTCCTCGACCTATGACCACAATTGAGCCCAGAGTTTATGTTGCTCAGTGTGAAATTTGTTTGATGAGTTTTGCCCCATTTTACGATTTTTCTCTCCACCTTTGTTAAGTTAGTAAATTAGTAACGCAGTTGTTAAGTGAATCTGGCTTCCCCATTAACTTTGCTTGTCAGAAGGACCCAAAGATGTTCATATGACCCTTGGACACTGCAACCATCATAAATATGAACCGGTTGTGTTAAGCATCTGAATGTAAATCATATGACTGTGGAGATGCTGTGGAGATGCTGAAAAATGGTCATAAGTCACTTTTTTCAGTGTTGTTGTAACTTTGAATGGTCACTAAATGAACTATTGTAAGTTGAAGACTACCTGTATTACCATGTCCACTATACCAGAGTGCAACAAAGTCTTGTAAAAGAATGAAATATATACTTTTTTTGAAAATTCCTGTAACAAAAGGTACGTTACTATCCCTATTGTTTCAGGCATAATAGCAATAGTACTTAGACTTATATACCGCTTTACAATGCTTTACAGCCCTCTCTAAGTGGTTTTACAGAGTCAGCATATTGCTGTTGTGGTTAGCCTGCACCAGGTGCAGATGGCTGAGGAGAGTGATGACTGTGATGAGGGTCCAGGACCATCAGGAAGTGGACTATTGCCTTCAGAGATTGTGGGGGCTGGCAGCAGTGACGAGGAGGTTCCCGAGGAGCTTGTGTTAAGTGCACATGCATGAAGGATTACTCAGAGGAAAGAAGAATTACAGCAGCACAGGTGACTCGGGAGTAAGGCTGCAAGGCCCCTCCCTCAAGAGGATAAAAGCCAGGTTTGAAAAAGCGTTCTTTGCAGACAGCAAAAAAGCTCTGAAACTCAACTGGTGGACATCTTAGTTTGTGAATCTTGTACTGGGTTTTTGGCAGCCTTGACAAACAACTTGGCAAGGCTCTTTCTTGTCGGAGATGATTGTTGGAAAGCAGCCTTTTATCTGTATAAAGGAACAGCATTTGTGATTAAATCTTGAATGGTGGGGGCTGCTGCCTTTGTCTGTGCTTGCTCTCTGGGAACCTGGTTGGGTCAGAACAATTGCCCGCAACAATCTGGATTTTCATTTTACCCACCTCGAAAGGATGGAAGACTGAGTCAACCTTGAACCTGGTGGGATTCAAACTGCCAAATTGCAGGCAGCCAGCAGGCAGCAGAAGGAGCCTGCAGTACTGCACTCTAACCACTGCACCACCAGGCTCTAATACTGAAAGAGGATGTAACATATTTTATAATTTGGAAGAAAAGTGGGGTGGAGATCTAACAATTACTTTTGCAATGATCTTTCCTGTTTGGGTAATTGTAGATTAAATCAATCATATTTGGGCAGCAAACATTTGAACAACTACTAGATAACAGCAGAAATACAAAAATACAACAACAACAAAAAAACAACCTCTAACCCTTTGCTGCCATCTGGTGGTTGTATGTGGTAGGACTTTGATACTAAAGTCAGAATAGAACACATATCAATCTAACTTAACAGGATGAATTTTCATTTCTTTTTTCCTGCAAAGCAGCTGGAAATGGCAAAACACCCTGTCTGTTTTCTCCTACAGGATCTCTGAAATCTACAATTTAAAAACTTTCCAGAACCAGAGCAAGTCTTTGTTGACACCATAAAGGGCATTGCTTTTAAAGATTACTCAGAGTGTTAAATCTCTGATAAACTTCTGATACCATGAAGATTTAACCCAAAGCTTTTTGTTCTTTGCAGAAATTAGTTTCTTTAAAGACATACACGCTTGCATGCTTCTCTTTTGCTTGGTTACAAAATGTTAACACTAAACATCCTACGCGGCCTCTTTCTTGATGCAAATTGAAATGTCAGAAATAACCAGACTACCAGCAAGCTATACTAGTAGATTCTACATATTTTTGCCACTGCAAAGTTTTAGGCTTTGGATACAGCGGTATTGTAAGAAGAAAAATCCAATCCAATTCCAAGCCGGAAAAAAAGACGTTGGAAAGAAAGACTCTGTTTATTGATGAGCTAAACCGGCAACAGCATGCAGTTCTGGGACAGCTGACAAATTGGTTTGATGAATACATGGCTTTTCATGGGTTCTGAGATGTTGGAGGGGATTGTTCAAAGACGCTGTAGAGGGTTATGCACAGCCATTATATACTGTTAATAATTGGGAGGTTTTTCTATTGTTTCTAACACTCTCCTTCTCTCTGTTACCTTTTTCCTGGCATTTCTTGGTGAACTCTCCAGCAATCAAAATAACTTTTGCAAACCCACATAAATTGAGACTCCGAAACTCTGGGAAGTTATCAGGTTTTCCAAGGATATCCACAATTTCTGCAGAATGGGATTCGTGCTGAATTCTCCTCTCTAAGATGAAGCATGAGCATGGTTTGGCTAAGTTATGGCTGATTTCAAGCAGCAAAGCAGGAGATGGTTCTGAAGTTTCACAGTTCAGGTTTGCAACAGAATGGTAAAGGGGAACCTGTTCCTCACCAGTCCCTGCCATTAGATGCCACAAGAGTGATCTTTCAAAGCTGGACTGGGATCTAATGGGAACGAGGAGCAAATTTCATTGGAGAGATGTAGCACTGCCTCTAACCCTGCCGGTGTTGAATATTTGTCAGAAAAAGAAGAGAAATATAATTCCTCTTAGAGTCTGCTGCACAGGAACAATTTGTTTTCCATGGTTTTTCTTCCCTCTAAAAAACATCCAAAATCTCTCTCTCTCCCCCTTCCTTCCTTCCTTCCTTCCTTCCCTCCTTCCCTCCTTCTCTCCCTCTTTCTCTCTCTTTCTCTCTCTCTCTCTTCCTTCCTTCTCTCTCTTTTTCTCCCTCCCATCCCCTCCCTCCCTCCTTTTTTTCTTTCTTTCTTCCTCCCTCCCTCTTTCTTTCCTTTCTCCCTCTCTTTCTTTCTCCCTCCCTCCCTCCCCTCCCCCTCTTCTTCCTTCCTTCCTTCTTTCTTTCTTTCTTTCTTTCTTTCTTTCTTTCTTTCTTTCTTTCTTTCTTTCTTTCTTTCTTTCTTTCTTTCTTTCTTCTTCTCTCTCCTCCTCTCTCTTTTTCCCTCCCTTCCCTCCCTTTCTTTCTTTTCTTTCTTTCTTCTCTCTCTCTTTCTCCCTCCCTCCCTTCCCTCCCTCCCTCTTTTCTTTCTTCCTTCCTTCCTCCCTTCCCTTCCCTCCCTTTCTTTCTTCTCTCTCTCTTTCTCCCTCCCTTCCCTCCCCGTCTTCCTTCCTTCCTTCCTTCCTTCCTTCCTTCCTTCCTTCCTTCCTTCCTTCCTTCCTTCCTTCCTTCCTTCCTTCCTTCCTTCCTTCCTTCCTTCTCTTTCTCCATCACTCCCTCTCCCTCTTCTTATCCCTCCTCATAAATCATAATGATCACAAAGCTGGTCACCACATGATGGGCCTGCTTTTACAACCTTTCTTGTGACAGTCAGTAAGTGGTCATTAAGTGGTTTTTGATGAAAACATAAATCATGGGAAGATAACCACAGGATACTGCAAACCACCATAAAAGTGGACTGGTTGATGAGCACCTGAAATATGTTTATGTGAATGTGTGGGAGGGCCCAGCCTTGGATATTTAAACAGTGTCATAAATACCCTTTGGGGGAGTCTGTCATAAATTTGAATGATTGTTAAGCAATTGGTCATGTCAATATCTATCTATCTATCTATCTATCTATCTATCTATCTATCTATCTATCTATCTATCATCTCTCTCACACACACTTCTCTGTGGTGGCATAGTGGTTAGAATGCCATACTATAGGCTACTTCTGCTGACTGCCAGCAGTTTGGGAGTTTGGGTCTCATTGGCTCAAGGTTGACTCAGCCTTCCATCCTTCCAAGGTAGGTAAAATGAGGACCCAGATTGTTGAGGGCAATATGCTGACTCTGTAAACTGCTGTCAACTCATGAAACATAGTGTGGCTCGAGACTCATGATTTAATTGGAGTAACTGCCGGAATCCTGACAACCGCTTAGAGAGGGCTGTAAAGCACTGTTAAGCATTATAAAGTTGTATATAAGTCTAAGTGCTATTGTTATTATTATTGCTATCTATCATCTCTGTCATCTATCGATCGATCGATCTACCCATCATCTCTTCTATATTTATCAAGGAGCACAGGGGCTCTTGAGGCTAGAACACTGGGCTTATGATTGGTAGTCTCCTGTTTGAAACCTGTTGTTGCCTCAGGGCAGATTGAGTTGCCATCAGATGCTCCAGCTCCCACCAAACCAGCAGATTGAGAGTCAGCAACTGCAGGTAGATTAATTGGTAATTAATCGAAGTAATGGGTACCACTTTGGCAGGCAACTTCATCAGGATGTGAGAGGAGCCCCCAATTAGAAGTCCCGTGAGCAATGGTAATGTCACCAGCAAATCTTTTCACCAGAAAAGCACTTTGATGGTTTTCAAAAAGATACTGGACAGCCATTTGTCCAAAATGGTAAAGGGTCTCCTGTTTGAGCAGAGGGTTGGACCAGCAGCCCTCCGAGGTCCCTTCCAACTCTAAATCTGTTATTCTGATGCTCTTGTTTTAAACATAATGGAACCAAATGACCCTGATATTTGAGCAGATTTTTTTTTTAACTCAGCAATGAAAATCTGATTTGATTTTCTAAAAATTACATCCACATTTCTCAGAAGTCCTATCTTAACAGAAGCCTCTATTATAAGCCAGGGGTTCTTATGGCCTCAATTTGGTTGGGAGCTTACCATGACTGGTTATTCAACCTTCCCATGGACCTATATAATTAAAATCAGGCAATACAATTTATTAAATAACATTTAAGGCACCTGGTGTATGGGGCAATCAAGTAACAAGCCAAGTGGTTGCCAATTTATGGGCAATTTAATCCAAAGAATATTGAAGTCTGATTATTGACATCCAACAGCGGAGCCCCAGTTAATCAACAGTGAGCATTTAGCACCTTATTAAGTCCACAGAGGGGGCAAAAGGCAAGGAGCAGAGAAAATAGCATTTTCCATACAATGGGAGAAAGTTGGAGAGCCATTGAAAGAAGCAGAACCGAAAATGGAAGAAGTTTTAAGAGACCCTTTCATTTCATGCAGCGTTCAGCGACAGAAAGAGAAAGAGGAATGAGAAAAATAGAGACTTTCTCCACAATAAAGGAAACCAGCATTTTTTAAAAGGATTCCTACAGGAACCAAGAAAGAAGAGCATTTATAAGAGGTAGCATTCACACACCAAACACAAGCCCTTTTTTCTTTTTTCATCGACATTACTTCATCTGGGAATGGAAATAGAATAGAGGAAGTTTCTGGAAGGAAGAGAGAGAGAGAGAGAGAGAGAGAGAGAGAGAGAGATCCAAGGAAGGTTTGTCCAGGACCAAATAGAAACAACTGTGGAGATTTTCAATCATCCAGGCCATGGATGTCCCAAAGACATTTTTTTTAAAAAAAGGTAACTGGACTTTTCTTCGTTTTTTTTTTTTCTTGAAAATGTTTTGCTTCTCTCCGAAGAAGCTTCTTCAGTTCTGACTGAATGGTGAGGAATGGAAGGATTTCCATCTCTTGCAGTCATCTGGTCATTAGCACTCTTTTTGGGAATTGTTGAGGCTGCTTGGAGGTTTAACTGGGCCCTCAATAGTGCAAATGGGTAAGGAATGTTGATTTTCGGAAGGGAAAAAAAACCCAAGAAGATCCAGGTGTGTTTTGGAAAAGCACCTTTGGGACGACCAAATAGAAAGACTCCATGATGACTCCAGGTTGGAGGGGATCAAGAGGAGGAGACAGGTAGGTCTTCATCCCTTGCTTGCGAGAACTCTGGAAGTATCTGGTTGGCCACTATAAGAAACAAAATACTAGTTGAAGATGATGATATTTAGGAACCACCCAGCTCCAAAATGAGTCTGAGTGGATTAAGAGTAAGATTATGGACGCATTTTAGTGAGAGAAAAGGGGAAGGGCTCCAGCATGAGTCAGAAATATCAGAAAACTGAACCCCTAGTCTTGGAAGTGTTGTGGCCTGTCGGCTACCAGCCCCTCCAGCAGCCATATTAGAGGAGGAGGAGGAGGAGGCGGCGGCGTGGGAATCAGGGTCAGCATTAGGGCAATCTGGGCACTCTGAGGGGGAAGAGGGAATGGAGTTGGCACAGAGAGAGAGAGAGAGAGAGAGAGATGGAGCCTGGACCATCTGTCAGCCCTCAGATGGAGAGTCAACAGCCTCCGGGTCTGCAGGTGGCTGATGAGAAAGAGGAGGAACAGCTGGGTTTAGTGCCTGATCCTCGGATGCACAGAGGAGAGGAGAGCAGTGGAAATCTATGGGCCGGTCCTTGGGAAGAAAGAGCCACCACTGCTAGTGAGGCCACACCCTAGCTCTGGGGATAAAAGGCAGGGGGCAGAGATGAACAGGTGTGACAAACAACCATTCATCTTCCAGCCAACCGGACTTATTAGCCTGTGGGAGAAACTTTTTGTCAGGGTTGCCGGCATTCCTAATAAAGGAATCTTTATTCAGAGTTTTTGCAGCGTCAATTCAGCGCCAGAAAACTAAACACCGATGGCTGATGCTTCATTTAATGTCTTTATAAACATATTAAGTAGATTTTAGAAACCAGTTGTAGATTTCTCCAACATGGAGCAAACTCAGACAGAAATATGTTGCAAGTAATTTCAGTAGCAACTCAGAAACTCAGAAACAGACATCGGTTTCACTTTAGTTCAGCAGGCAAGCGTTATACACAGCAGAGGAGAGAAGCCGTTTCATATTCAATAGACAGACTCAGAGCTTAACATAACTTCAGAGCTGCAGAGCTTAATATAGAGCCATGCCTAGGCTACTTCTAGTTTCAGTTTCCGAACAGTCCTCATTGGCTGACTTAGTTGCCATGCCTAGTCATTGGCTGACCTTGTGACCATGCTCTGTTCCAGGTCATGAATATACTCTGACAACCTTTTGAGTTCACATCAGACGGTTTGTCGTGTTTGAGGAGCTGGGTCAGAACAGGTAATCGATCCAGATTGGATCCTATAACATTATCTTGGGAGACATCTATTTGCCTTCATTCATGAATGTACCATTTATTTTATGGGAAGGCATTTCAGAGGGCTGGTCACCTCAAAATTGGACCGCTGCAGCGTGTGCTTCATGGGGTTGCCCTTGAAGATTATCCAGAACCTACAGCTGGTTGAAAATGTAGCAGCCTAGATAATAATGAGCCCTTTTCATGATGTCTGTGTGTCCCTGTTGCTATGTGAATTGTGTTGGATTGCTAGTGAGTTTCTGATGCAACTTAAGATACTGGTTGTTACTTAGAAAGCTCTTTATGGCATAAAGTCTGGTTATCTTAGAGCATTGGTGTTGGCCTACACCATTATTCTTATAATCTACTTGTTCAGCTGCTAAGTTGTGTCCAACTCTTCACGACCCATGGACTACACCATGCCAGGCCTCCCTGTCCTCCACTATCTCCCAGAGTTTGCCCAAATTCATGTTCATTGGGTCAATGAGACTATCTAATCATCTCACCCTCTACTATCCTCCTTCTCCTTTTGCCTTCCATCTTTCTCCAGCATCAGTATCTTTTCCAGTGACTCTTCTTTCCTCACTTGGTGGCCAGAGTATCTGAGTTTCAGCTTCAGGATCTGTCCTTCCAATTTGCTTCCAAACCAACTAAACAGTGAATTGTGAATTCTGGCAAGAATTTCCTAGTTTCCGAGTCAAGCATATATATATATATATTTTCTGGTTTAAGGTGTGATCAACTAGGCCTGAATGACTGACATTCCATGGAAATTGTGTGGTAAATATATTTCCAATGCTCTATTTGTTCAAGGAGATGTGAGAATGACTTTGAAAAGGGAGAGAGGAAGAGATACTGCCTGGGGAAAGATGTTGAGGCTCTAGAAAAAGTACAGAGAAGAGCAACCAGGATGATTAGGGGACTGGAGATTAAAACATATGAAGAACGATTGCAGGAACTGGCATGGTTAGTCTAGTAAAGAGAAGGACCAGGGGAGACATGACAGCAGTCTTCCAATATTTGAAAGGCTGCCACAGAGAGGAGGAAGGGGTCAAACTATTCTCCAAAGCACCTGAAGGCCAGACAAGGAATAATGGATGGAAACTGAACAAGGAGAGATTCAACCTAGAAATAAGGAGAAACTTTCTGACAGTGAGGACAATCAACCCATGGAACAGCTTTGCCTTCAGAAGTTGTGGAAGCACCATCACTTGAGACTTTCAAGAAGAAACTGGACTGCCATTTGTCAGAAACAGGGTAGGGTCTTCTGCTTGGGTGGAGGGTTGGACTAGGTCACCTACAAGGTCCCTTCCAACTTTCATTATCTGCTACCTGTATAATCAACCTGTATTCTCTCTGGGAATAATCAAATAAAAGGAGGAAGGACCCAGAATTGAGTAAGGGGCAGAAATTTAGAAACAAAACCTCTCCTAACTTCATGATGATGGTGTTAATCCATTCAGTCATGTCCAACTCTTGGTGATTCTATGGACCAGGTCTCTCCACATCATCCAATCTTGCACTGCTTCTTTGAGTTGTTCTATGCTCTGGTTTAAGCTTTGATGGAGTTCTTTGATGTCCTGGTTTACTTTTACCACTAAGTCTTCCAAACATAACTCCTTCCTCCAGTGAATTCCCCCGCATGACATGGCCAAAGTAAGTGAGACACAGTTGTGCAATTTTGCCTTCCAATGACATGCCTGGTATTATACGCTCCAGTAGTTGCTTGTTAGTCACCTTTGCTATCCAAGAAATATGCTGGAGCCTTCTCTTGCCTTAACTTATAGCAATAGCCCTTCAGCTTATATCCTGCTTTGTAGTGCTTTACCCAGATTGTTGGGGGACTAAGCAGTTTACAGGGTCAGCCTATTGCCACCCAACAATCTGGGTCCTCATTTTATCCACCTTGGAAGGATGGAAGGCTGAGTCAACCTGGTGAGATTCAAACTGCTGGCAGTGGGCAGAGTTAACCTGCAATACTACATTCTAAACTTGGTTTCATTGAGGGTCACATCAGGGTTGTGTTTGAACTTGGGGGGAGGCGGGGGGGTGTTGATTGGGATGGGCGTGGCCAGGGCAAGCGTGGCCAGCTCAACATATATTGGGGGCACCTGTGGTGGCCAGGTGCTAAGGCAGGACTTCCCTCAGACCCTCCCTCACTCTCATAATCTTCCTTCCTTCACTCCCTCCCTCCCTCCCTCCTTTTTTTCCTCCCTCCCTCCCTTCTTTCCTTTCCTCCTCCCTCCCTTCCTCCCTCCCTTTCTTCCTTCCCTCTTCCTTTTTTCCTTCTTTCCTTCCTTTCTCCCTCCCTTCCCCCTCCTTTCCCCCTCCCTCCCTCCCTCCCTCCTTTTTTCCTCCCTCCCTCCCTCCCCCCTTCCTTCCTTCCTCCTTTCCTCCCTTTTTTCTTCTCTCCTTCTTTCCTTCCTCCCTCCCTCCCTCGCTAAATTCCTTCCTCTCTCCCTCCCTTCCTTTCTTCCTCCTTCCCTCCCTCCCTTCCCTCCCTCCTTCCTCCCTCCATTCCCTCCTTCCTTCCTTCCTCTTTCCCTCCCTCCCTCCCTTGCTAAATTCCTTCCTCCCTCCCTCCTTCCTTCCTCCTTCCCTCCCTCCCTCCCTTCCCTCCTCCCTTCCTCCCTTTCCTCCTTCCTTTCTCCCTGCCTTCCCCCTTCCTTCCTTCCTCCTTCCCTCCCTCTCTTCCTTCCCTCCTTCTTTCCTCCCTCCCTCACTCTATTCCTCCCTCCCTTCCTCCCTCCTTCCCTCCCTCCCTCACTTCCTTCCTTCCTCCTTTCCTCCTTCCTTTCTCCCTCCCTCCCCCCTTCCTTCCTTCCTCCTTTCCTCCCTTTTTTCTTCTCTCCTTCTTTCCTTCCTCCCTCCCTCCCTCGCTAAATTCCTTCCTCTCTCCCTCCTTTCCTTTCTTCCTCCTTCCCTCCCTCCCTTCCCTCCCTCCCTCCTTCCTCCCTCCCTTCCCTCCTTCCTTCCTTCCTCTTTCCCTCCCTCCCTCCCTTGCTAAATTCCTCCCTCCCTTCCTCCCTCCCTTCCTTCCTCCTTCCCTCCCTCCCTCCCTTCCTTCTGTTCTCAAACATGTTGTGATTTTACAAAGACCCGGTAGAATTTCCTTCCCATTCTTTTCTAGAGACCCCTGAATTAACTATCCCCCCCCCTCGTACTTCCTTTCCCTGAATGCTGCAATCCCCTTCTTTAGATAAAGGCAGGGAGAGGGAGGTTTTAAATTTAAGAGACTGGACCATCCGTGTCCATCTTTATCGAGCTTCCGCGGTGATATTTGGAAATGATGGCAGGGAGCCGAATTTCATTTGACGTCTTCTAAATCATTGCCCATTTGTTGACACACTGTTGCCTCGGTGGCAACAGAAGGGACATTTCAAAGCAGTTGTCAGAGAAATGTAAAATCTTCCCAGGAGTAGAGAAGACAAGGAGAAACAAAAAAACAACAACATATATACACTGTCTTGCTTTGTTTTATGGGTTTTTCCTTTTCTTCTCCAAAACAAAGAAATTTGAAAATAACCCAGTTTATAATCCAGTACTTATTATGTACAAAAGCTTTGTTTTCAGAAAGATTTGCTTTTTTATCTAATGCTCAGACTGTACCCATGAAGCTTTATTTCCTTTTAAGTCTACTATATACTCTACGGTACTTCAGATTTGGAGGGTACAGGGAATCTTAGTTTAGCAACTACATTACAGCCAAGAAGTAGAAAATTACATGATGGTAACAGGCTCGTAACAGTCACTTCCCATTTGTTAAGCAAATCATCATGGTCATTAAGCAAAACACCACATGACTGCAACTTGCAATTTCACTTCTGCTTTTTTCCCATTCACTCTGATTACAGATTAACAGAGTTGGAAGGGCCTTGTAGGTCATCTAGTCCAATCCACTGCCCAAGCAGGAAACCCTACACCATTTCTGACAAGACAGCAGTCCAGTCTCTTTTTGAAAGCCTCCAGTGATGAAGCTCCCATAACTTCTGAAGGCAACTTCTGTTCCATGGGTTGATTGTTCTCACTGTCACAAAATTTCTCCTTATTTCCAGGTTGAATCTCTCCTTGTTCAGTTTCCATCCATTTTTCAGTTCCCACCTGCTTGTTGCAAGCCAGTTGCTAAGCAGGCAAATGGCAATCACCTAACCACAGGAGGCTATTGCAGTTATAAATGAGAGGAATGGGTGCAAAGTTGGAGTTTACACTCTTGTAACCTTGAACTGTCACTAAACAGGACTGTTAGTAAGCAAGAAATGCCTGCATGTGGCCAAAAAAACCACCCTAGAATTCAAGAAATTGTGCAATTTCAGTTTGTTTGAGGGAAGTCTGTGTGATGCAGGGTTTCATCACACAGACAGTACTTAACTCCAGGCCAGCAACAAAAGCCAGCCAGTCAAACAATCCAAAGTCACACCATGGCTCAGAAATATCTGAACAAACAATATTCAGACTAATTTGTATCTCATTAAAAAAATGTATTTAAAGACCTATGTTCGGACCGACGAGCCCAATTCAAGACACACTGATGATGTCTCCTCAAATGGTGATGAAACATTTGCAACCAAACTGCCAAACTTGGGAGCTCAAACCAACAGCCTAACTAACAACCGGAGCGACTAATATTCAAACATCTGTCTTTGATCTTTTTGCTCTGGAGAAAAAACTAGGTTGGACTGGACACTGGGACACTAAAGACAGTCCGCCTCCCCTATTCTCTCAGTTCTTAATGATGAAATTTAGCTCAGGTCTCTCTCTCTCTCTCTTGAAACTGTTGGGCACTTTGATGTGACAAAATAACAACTGGAGCTAGAACAGCAGGAATCCAAGAGATGATGTATGAATTCAACCTGTTCTATCCACCACCCTAAAGTGTAAGTATGAATTTTAACATCCCTTTGCACAGTAAGGAAGCAACGGAGGCCTTTGAAAAATGCCAAGCCAGCAAAATTTCTTTCAAAGGAAGAAATCATTGCAAAAAAGTAAGAGGCTGGAGCACCCCAGAAAACCTGCGGCTCCCCCTCCCTCTTACAAATGTGGTGACTTGACAAGAAGGGAACCAAGTGTGGCTTGGTGCGAACAAAGATGGCATATTCCAAGCATGGTCGTACCGAGGCATTATAAAAGTGGCCTTGCTAGTTGGAATCCTGCATCCAGTTTTGGTCACCACAATGTAAAAAAGATGTTGAGATTCTAGAAACCATGCAGAGAAGAGCAACAAAGAGGATTAAAGGGCTGCAGCAGTGGGGGATTCAATTTTTTTTACTACCGGTTCTGTGGGCGTGGCTTGATGGGCGTGGCACGGGAAGGTTAATGCAAAATCCCCATTCCCTCCCCACCCCACTAACCTGCTTTCCAGCTCCATTCTCCTGTGCAGGGCAAGCAAAGAAGACCCAGCCAATCAGCTGGGACTCAATAGGAGGCAGAGGATAGATGGGGCGGGGCCAATCAGAGGTGGGATTTGCCAGTTCTCTGAACTACTCACAATTTCCTCTGCCAGTTCGCCAGAACTGGTCAGAACCTGCCTCTGGGCTGGAGGCTAAAACATATGAAGAATGGTTGCTTGAATTGGGTATGTTGAGTTTTAATGAAAAGAAGGACCAGGGGTGACAGGATAGCAGTGTTCCAATATCTGAAGGACTACCACAAAGAGGAGGGGGTCAACAAAACACTTGAACGTAGGACAAGAACCAATGGGTATAAACTAGCAAAGGAGAGAAGTCAGCTAGAACTAAGGAGAAATTTCATGACAGAACTATTAGGGATAACATTGTTTACCCTAACTGGTTTAGGTAAAATAATAAATATGTTATCATGGTTTGTTAGTTAAAGTGTCTGTAACTTTAACTGTAAGAATGTAATTAAGGGAGTGGTTGTAAAAGCACCATAAAAGAAGCAAGGCACGGCAGATTGCTCTCTCTGGCTTGATGATTCCTAATTACTGGATAGACTGAAGACAGCATTTTTCCCCTACTGGAACGGGAGAGAGAAAGGACTGTTGATTTATCAACGGTGAGAGGACTGATTTATTGTAAGTGAACTGACATTGGATATTCCACACGGACTTTGCTAATTGAATATCCTTGAATGGACTGATTAAAACGATACATGACTAATGGACTGTTATTTTGACTATGCTATAAACTCTAAATGGTATAAACTATATTTTTGATAGCACAAGCGTATCTGTTATTTTTACTGTATGTTAACAAACATACAAGCTTATCTCACTCATTTATCTGTGTGCCTATCTGACTAACGCTGCACATTCTGTTTAGCTTGTCTCCTTAACCCTGGTTGGGGAACCCAGGCTTAACAAGGACAATTAACCAGTGGAACAACTTGCTTCCGGAAGTTGTAAATGCTTCAAGACTGGAAGTTTTTAAGAAGAGATTGGACAGTCATTTGTCTGAAATGCTATAGGGTTTCCTGCCTGAGCAGGGATTGGGCTAGAAGTTCTCCAGGGTCCCTTCCAACTCTGTTATTCCTTTAAACATAACAATTGCATCACCTAGTTAGAGAAATTCTGGTCTCAATAGAGATGGTTAGTCAAGGGGGCTGAGCTAGAAGACCTCCAAGGTCCCTTCCATCCCGATGATTCTATGTCAACCTGCAAGTCATGCACTGCAGCTTTCGGTTATCACAAGAGAGCAAAGACTAGCTATAATTCTCTTTAGTAAAAAAACAACAAAACAAAGATAAATCTCACATTGAGGTATTACGATAGGACATTTATTCAAGTAAATACACACTAGATCCCTCTGGACATTATTGACAGCAGACATAATTCAACACTCTGAAAACATCTCACCTTGTGCTTGTCCTGTTTTGGCAAGTGTCACGATGTACATTCTCGTTCTAGCAATTTTCAGGGCACAAGACAGACATAAAAGTCGTTAAAGCGAGGGGAAAATGCGGGGGAAATGTTGTAAGAGCAGCACGAATGGAATTAAAGGCAATTATTAGCTGCAGAATTCAAAGCGATTCCAAGAAAGGTAGTAAAACGAAACACCGGGGATAGTAAACCTATTAAAAATGGCAATGTTGGAAGAAAAATGTGGTCTAGTTCCAAGCTGGAAGAAAGACACTGAAAATCAAATGGAGGCAAGCTGCATTTTGGCCAGGAGGTCTCTGTTTATTTAGTAGCCAGAAGCCTCAGTGACAGCAACATGTTTCTGGAGTGGCTGACAAAATGGAGTAGCGAGTAGGTGGGCTTTTATACATTCTTTGGAGCCTCGTGATTGAGATGCCTGTTCCTGTGCAAGAACATGTCCTTTAATATTCTAATGGCTGTTGCCAGATTCCTGTGGGCTCACGTAAGGGTCACGGTTGGCTCTACAGGCAAAAGGAGAAATGCAAATGTTTGTGTGAACTAATCTTGTCAGCTTTGGCTTGCCGAATTGTGCTGCTTATTTGGAGTTTCTGTTTTCTCTTTGCTTATGAACAAAATGGCCCGATCTTTCTGAATGCATATGAAATCTACTAAAGATTGGCCTCTTCATGCTTCTGTTTGAGGCTGTTTTCCTATAGCTGGAAGGCTGGGGCTGCTTTCTACCTTTAAGGAAATGTCTCTCCTCTTCTTCCTTTGGGAGAAATATTCTATTCTGCCTCTTTCTAATATTAAGAATAAAGAATATTTTATTCTGGGGAAGGGGAGGCTTCCTACAGTATAACCCAGTGTTTCTCAACCTTGACAGCTTGTAGATGTGTAGACTTCAACTCCCAGAATTTCCCAGCCAGCTGTGCTGACTGGAGAATCCTGGGAGTTGAAGTCAGTATATCTTCAAGCTGCTGAGGTTGAAAAGCACTGGTGTAATCAATATTGATTGATTCATTTTTTTAGTGAACACATTAAAGAGTACACATTTAATTAGAATAGAGCTGGAAGGGAGGCATGGAGGTCTTCTGATCCAACCCACTGCTGGAGCAGGAGATCCTATACCAGAAGTGTCACACACTGGCCATGCCCACATCTGGTTTAACGAAGAGGGAAAAAGTCCCGATATGTCATGTGACACTGCTGTGATGATGTGAACTTGACACCCCTGCCCTATACCATTTCAGACAAGTGAGTATCCAATCTCTTCTTAAAAACCTCCAGTGATGAAGCTATTGTGGCCCAGCAGCAGCCAGTGGAGCTGGCAGCAGATTTGGATAATGAGGAGGAACATAGGATAGTCCTGAAGTCTGGGGAAGGCTCTGACAAATGCTCTGCATCGGAGGCAGAGATGGAGCCAGGGCCATCTAACAATTATCAACTGCCTTCGGAGTCAGACATCAGTGAGGCAGAAGAACAGCTGGAGCCTGTTCCCAATGTGTGCATGTATAGAGCTGCCAGGAGAAGGGAACAGCTAAGGAACAAGGGTCAACTTGGGGGTAAAGCCACAGGTGGATGGTGAATGGCCCAGCCCATAGGGAATAAAAGAGAAGCGAAAGGGGAGTGGGGTTTTTGCAGGAGACAATTAGTTCATTTGGGTGAAGGTCTGTTCCTGTATTCTTGCCACGTTTTGTCTGCTACAGTGTGGCATCTGAAAGATATCGGCCTGACAACTCTCCAAGCCTGATAAAGGTTTGTAATTGAAAGACTGTTTGCTGGGACTTTGATGGAAAGGAATTCATTGTCAACTAAATAAAGGGGCTTTATCGGTACGAGGAATTGATTTTGTGCTGTTGGGAAAGCCTAGATCAGAACAGTAGCATGTACAACTTCTGAAGGCAAACTGTTCCACTGATTAATTGTCCTCACTGTTAGGAAGTTTCTCCTGAATTCCAGAAATTCCAGAAACTGGAAGAAATTCTATCATATGGTAGGAATATAAATTCCAATTTCTTCATAAAGGAAGGCAGATGGGGGTTTGAAAAACTTTGGGAAGGAAAGCCAAGTTAATTGATCCATCAATCTCAGGGCAGGGATTTGATTGCATGGATGCATTTTTTCTTAATTGAAATTTTCCGAGAAATCATGTCTATGAGATACTGGAAGCAGAGACGGTATTCAGCAGGTTCTGACCAGTTCTGGAGAACCAGTAGCGGAAAATTTGAGTAGTTTGGAGAACCGGTAAATACTACCTCTGGTTGGTCCCGCCCCCATCTATTCTCTGCCTCCTGAGTCCCAGCTGATTGGCTGGGTCTTCTTTTGTTGCCCTGCACAGGAGAACGGAGCTGGAAAGCAGGTTAGTAGGATGGGGAGGGAATAGAGATTTTTGCAATATCCTTCCCCTGCTACGCCCACCAAGCCACACTCACAGAATCGGTAGTAAAATTTTTTGAACCCCACCACTGACTGGAAGGTCCTCACACTTACGACCATCGCAGCACCCCAGGATCCCTTGATCAAAATTTGGGTGTTTGCAACTGGCATATATTTGCAACCAATGCAGTACTCCAGGGATGCCCCATGTGATGGCTTTTATGACTTTCCTAATTGGTTTCCAACAAGCAAAGCCAATATGGGAAATGGGATCCACTTAATGACCATGTGGTCTATTTAACAACAGCAGTTTAACAGCTTTTTTTCCTTATCTTTCATTTGCCATTTCTTTCGCTAACTCGTTCGTACATCTTTCCAGAAAGTTGCCCGCTGCTGCTTACTGTAAAAATGTACAGCATAATTGATATATACAGGGGAAAAGATATAAAATACAGGTGGTCCTCAATTTATGGCTAAGACAGAGAATATAGGTAGTTCTCATCTCATTCCCATTGCTCTCAATGGCACAACGGCTTGTTTTAAACGTATGCAATCATGTGCCATTTCACCAATGGCCTTAACTATAGTAAAAGGAATCCTACAGAGGTGGGACAGCTGCCAAACACATCACAAACATAGTTTTTAAAGGCTTCAAAGAAAAGACACTGATTTTTAGCAAACAAAAAACAAAAACAAACAAACCACTTTTAACATCTCCATTTGATGGCCATTAAAGACTTGGACAATTTCCTCTGTAATATATGCACCATTAAACCTGAGTTAGCTATCAAGTAGCCTGCACAGAGATCTAAAGACATCCTACTTCAAAGAACAGCTGTCATGGACGGTTAGAATTATTTACATTTTATCCAGAATTAAAGCAGGACGTCGAACGACGGGCGTGCTTGGGAAATAATTGCGCAGAGATATCTTAGAAAGGTTTTTTTAAGCCCACCTTGACTCGAAGACCCGCCTTATAGCACGAGAGTTAAATTATTCCCCTCCTTCTCAGAGGCAGCTGCTTCCAGGTAATTGCAGCATTAACTTATACTAGAGATGGGAGGGAGTTTGGAAGCCCAGTCTGGAAATCCCTGGCAAAAATCCAGTTCAGAAGGGCTGCTCTGAGCATAATCCAATCCAGTTCTATGCCAAGATGCAAAGGGAGATTCAGAAAAACAAGGACGAGGTTGTTAACTAACATGAACAAACAAACACCACACCTTTTACAGAATGCAATGTATAAAGCGGTGCCCAGGGAGGAAATAAAGATGGTTTGCAAAGGTAGAACTGTAGGAAAGAGGAATAATGAACATTGCTAGGGAAAAGGTAAGGATTTCCCCTATTTAATCATGTCTGACTCTAGGGGGCATTGTTCATCTCTGTTTCTTAACTGAGGGAGCCAGCGCTGTCCAAAGACTCTTCCGTGGTCATGTGGCCAGCATAACTATGTGCCAAATGTACACGGAACACTGTTACCTTCCTACCGAAGTGGTACCTAATTATCTACTCACATTTGCCTGCTTTAGAACTGTTAGGTGGGCAGGAGCTGGAGCTCACCCCGTCTCACAATACTTGGGTCTCAAACCTGGACTGTTTGGCTTTCCAGCTGACAATCTCATCATCTTTAATCACTGTTGTGCCCCTTCTCCAACATGCTTAAATTAAGCTATAAAATAAACATATTAAAATTATTTGCCTGAGCTCCACTTGTGACTCAGGGCATGGTGCAAAGGCAACACAGTCACATAAGTAAGAAAAGTCCCTTTAATACCTCCAACTTTGCCCCCAATGTCCAGTTACCTTTGGCTGGAGAAAAAAACTCTCCCAAGAACAGTCTTTAAGTGGAAGAAATTCAGTCTGAAAACAAAGTACATATCAACTGTAAATAAAAATCCACACAAACTGCACTGCAGCAATTAACTGGACAGAGCAGGAAAAAAAATTGCAGACTTCAAAGGTCAACAAAATACACACAGTTGGGAAGATGCCAGGAACCCAGATAAGTCTCGACAATAAAGGAGAACTCACAATTTGCTTTCAACAAGTTGCTGGGCACAAACTCCTTTTTTAAACAATGTGTTCCCAGCTGCAGCTAATGAAGGGAATCAGGGCCCTTTCCTCCCCATAAGCCATGCAACACATATTGCTCCCTTCTCCGTTCCTCCTGTGTGCCCTAGGAGGAAGAGAGGGTGGGTCTGGGTCTTTCTGTGAATTCCCTCTCCCTTGCTCTACCTCTCCTCTGCTCTGCCCAGCTGGACTTTGCCCTTCCCCAGTTTCTTCCACAACCAACGGAGCCACACTCCCATTCCCTGTCAGCTGCCCAGCCTACCCCTCCAAATCAGAGTCCAACAGGGGCATGACATCCACAATGATATAGGTATTCCTTGACTTATGATGACAATTGGGACCAGAATTTCCAACGCTAAGCAAGGACCTTCTTAAATGAGTCAGGCCCAATTTTATGAACTTTTGGTCATGGTTGTTAAGTGAATCACTGCAATTGTTAAGCAAATCATGTAGTTGTTAAGCAAATCCAGCTTCCCCTGCTGACATTGCTTATCGGAAGTGTTCTATATTAGCATACTCCAAACCCTGAAGCCTGATTGGTCCACACGGACCACAACCTGATTGGCCAACTAAACGGCCGTGATTGGCACGCTAAGAATCAAGCGCGATTGGCTGAGCCAATCGCGGGAGATTCAAAGCCCTGTCATTGGCCGCCCAGCTGCGAGCAATTCCTATATGAAGGGTTGCCATGGCTCACAGGTACTGTACTGATCTATACACTAAATAAAGAGCTGAATGAACACTTTTGGTCTCGCATCTCTGTGGGGACCGATCTACCCGATCTAACAGGAAGCTGTCTGGGTAGGTTGCAAATGGCAATCACATGACCTCAGGATTCTGCAACCGTTATGAATAGGAATCAGTTAACAAGCATCCAAATGTGGACCATGTGATTGTGGGGCTACTGCACCAGTTTTAAGTCTGAAATAGTGGTTATAAGTCACTTTATTCAGTGCCGTTGTAACTTCATGCTGGCTGGGGGAATTCTGGGAGCTGAAGTCCACAGATCGATACAGATACAGATAATCAGAGTTGGAAAGGACCTTGTAGGTCATCTAGTGCAACCCCCTGCCTAAGCACCATTTCTGACATATGGCAGTCCAGTCTCTTCTTGAAAGTTTCCAGTGATGAATCTCCCACAACTTCTGAAGGCAAAACTGTTCCATTGATTGATTGTTCTCACCATCAGAAAGTTTCTCCTTATTTCTAGATCAAATCTCTCCTTATTCAGTTTCCATCCATTATTCCTGGTCTGGTCTTCAAGTGCTTGGGGAAATAGCTTGACCCCTTCTTCCTCTCTGTGGCAGCCCCTGAAATATTGGAAGACTGCTATCATGTCTCCCCTGGTCCTTCTGTTCATTAGACCAGCCATGCCCAGTTCATCGTATGTTTTAGCCTCCCATCCCCTAATCATCCTGGTTGCTCTTCTCTGCATTTTTTTATAATGTAGTGAACAAAACTGAATGCAGTATTCTAGGTGTGGTCTTATTAAGACTTTATAGAGTGGTATTAGTACCTCCCTTGATCTTGATTGTATCCCTCTGTTAATACATCTTAGGATTGCATTAGCTTTTTGGGCGGCAGCTGCACATTGGTGGCTCATATTTAGCTGGTTGTCCACTAGGACTCCAAGATCTTTCTCACAGTTACTGCTATTGAGCCTGGTTTCCCCCAGTCTATATGTGTACTTTTGGTTTTTCTTGCCTAAGTGTAGGACTTTACTTTTCTCTACACTGAATTTCATTTTGTTAGATCGGGCCCAGTGTTCAAATCTATCAAGTTCCATCTGGATCTTGAGCCTATCTTCTTGAGTGTTAGCTATTCCTGCCAGCTTAGTATCATCTGCAAATTTAGTAAGTTCCCCTTCTATTCCCTCATCTAAGTCATCACAGGTCTTAAAGTGACCAAGGTTGGACACCCTTCTTCTAGAACAGGGGCCTCCAACCTTGTCAACTTTAAGATTTGTGGACTTGGGGGAATTCTGGGAGCTGAAGTCCACAGATAGATACATATACAGATTAAAAGATTTGGAAGGGACCTTGTAATTCATCTAGTTCATCCCCATTTCCAAGTAGGAGACCCTACACCATTTCTTATAGATGGTAGTCCAGTCTCTTCTTGTGATGAAGCTCCCACAACTTCTGAAGGCAAAGCTTTGCTGGCTGAGGAACTCTGGGAATTGAAGTCCACAAGTCTTAAAGTTGCCAAGGTTCGAGACCCCTGTTCTATCCAGAAGGTGATTTGTGGCATGTAAAATTTGAAATGAAAATTGTGCGTGAGGAATGGCACCACGTCTGTCTGGTTCTGTGTGTACAGCATTGTGTGAGAGCTGTCTCTGTCTTAACATCTGTCAAATTATATTGCAGTGAAAGAATTTGCTGCTTCTGCCAAACAAAGCGAAAAAACAATCAACTTTTTAATGAATGCTATCAGGAGGAGTAATATTGCCATCAGAAGCCAGCAATGGATTTGATTTTTTTTCCTTGCACCAAGTCAAAGGGGTTTTTAAAACAAGAGACAGAGAAAATGTTAATGTATACAGCAGAAAGGGCTTTAAATAACTATCTGTCATACATAGTTAGACCAGTATCTCCCTTGTGTTAATTATGGAGCAATCAGAAGGTGACACCAAAAAGAATATTTATTGTAGGTTGAAAAGTCAATTATTTGGACTGTATCACTGCAAGCCATGCAGTGCCGCAATTTTAAATCCATCATCTTTGACCAAGAATTGAAGAATGTATGAATAATTACATCTCCCTTCTTTTTCCTGCCTTCCGTGGTCTTACATATTTTAACTGGAACCAACCCTCAAAGCTCAAACATGGCTGTATAATTTGATCATGTCAGTGGGCTGTGCTAATTGAAGTACTGCAGGTGATGTTCCTTGAACCCTAGCAAAATATAGCACCAGTTTGGTCTAGTGCAGGGGTGTCCAACCTTGGCAACTTTAAGACTTGTGGACTTCAACTCCCAGAATTCTCCAGCCAGCTATGCTGGGAGTTGAAGTCCACAAGTCTTAAAGTGGCCAAGTTTGATGGGGATCCTTGGTTTAGACTCGCAGGGGTGTCCAACCTTGGCAACTTTAAGACTTGTGGACTTCAACTCCCAGAGTTCCTCCGCCAGCAAAGCTTAAAGTTGCCAAGGTTGGACACCCCTGGTCTAGTGCAAGGGTGTCACATTCAAGGCCTGGGCCCCAGATCCCGCCCCACAGGGTACTTCAATCTGGCTAGTAGGGCCACCCTGGAAATAGCGAAGGACTGGCCCGTAGTGCTTCTGCCAGTGAAAACATGCAGCCCTCCTGAGTTCCTGGCAAAATGTTGCAGGCAAGGGTGGGCTTCACCAATTTTTTCAACGGGTTCCCTGCCTGGTTGCTGGGTGGCCATGGTGGGTGTGGCCTAGTTGGCCTCTTGCACCATGGCGGAGGGCGTTTTTGCTCTTTCAGGGCTCTGGAGGTTTTGTTGAGTCTCCGGGAGGATGAAAACGGCCTCCCAGGGCTCCAGAGGCTCTCTAGAAGCTGGAAACGGGCCCATTTCTGGCCTTTCCAAACTTCCGGGAGGCTCATTTTTCACCCTCCCTGGCCCTCCATCCACGTCCTGAACTTACCTGCATCCCAAATGGGCCATGTGGGGACTCCTGGGAGGGGCAGAGTGGGGTGGGTGGAGCCAGCCAGGAGTGAGATTTTGGCGGGTTCTCCGAACTGCACAGAATCTTAGCTAGAGGCCCTCCTGAACCCCTGCGATCCCCCAGGAGTCCATCCCTGGTTGCAGGAGGCTGTGGCAGCCAAAAATGGAGCTTGGAGTGACATCGAGCCACACCCTCCCTGCCCCCACAAAGGTCAAACACTGTTAAGCCTGGGTTACCCAACCAGGGTTAAGTAGACAAGCTAAACAGAATGTGCAGCGTTAGTCAGATAGGCATACAGATAAATGTGTGAGATAAGTTTGTATGTTTGTTAACATACAGTAAAATTAACAGATTGTGTTATCAAAAATATAGTTTATTCCACTTAGAGTTTTATAGCATAGTCAAAATAACAGTCCATTAGTCATGTATCGTTTTAGTCAGTCCATTCAAGGATATTCGATTTAGCAAAATCCGTGTAGAATATCCAATGTCAGTTCACTTACAAATGAATCAGTCCTCTCACCGTTGATAAGATCAACAGTCCTTTCTCTCTCCCGTTCCAGTAGGAGAAAAACGCAGTCTTCAATCCTTCCAGTAATTAGGGATCATCAAGCCAGAGAGAGCAAGCTGCCATTGTCTTGCTTCTTTTATGGTGCTTTTACAACCCCTCCCTTAATTACATTCTTGCAGTTAAAGTTACAGACACTTTAACCAACAAACCATGATAACATATTTATTATTTTATCTAAACCATTTAGGGTAAACAAACCCCGATGCAGTCCTCCATGAAATCAAGTTTGACACCTCTAGTCTAGTGCATAACACACCAGGCTAGATACAGGAGACTGTGAGTTCTAGTCCTGATTTAGGTATGAAGGCCAGCTGGGTGACTTTGGACCAACCTCCAGGAAACAGTGAGTTCTAATATCACCTTAGCCACGAAAACCAGCTGAGTGACTTTAATTAAAATTTGGATGCCTGGCTACTGACTCACATTTATGATGGTTGCGGAATACTGGGTCATGTGATCCCCTTCCGCAACCTTCTGACAAGCAGTCAATGGGGAAGCCGGATTCTGTTAAGTTGACAATTGCAACGATTCACTTAATATCTGGGGCAAGAATGGTCATAAAATGGGGCAAAACTCACTTAACACCAATGTCTCACTTAGCAACATAAATTTTGGACTCCATTGTGGTCGTACGTCAAAAACTGTCTGCAGCTCTTCGGCTTACGCAGCATCTGCTGTCATGACTCAGTTTCCCAATGTACCTAAAGAAAAAATGAAAATTGAAACAATGACCAACTGTCATGGCAGAGCATCCCATTTTTGCAATACTAGAACCCCTCAAAGAACTTAGAGGAGCATAGAATATCAGCTGTAAAATATTTTTGTGACATATTAATTGACTCTGGAGAGCCAATTTGGTGTGATGGTTAAGACACCAGGCTAGAAACAACAACAAAAACAACTTCTTCTTCTTCTTCTTCTTCTTCTTCTTCTTCTTCTTCTTCTTCTCCTTCTTCTTCTTCTTCTTCTTCTTCTTCTTCTTCTTCTTCTTCTTCTTCTCCTCCTCCTCCTCCTCCTCCTCCTCCTCCTCCTCCTCCTCCTCCTCCTCCTCCTCCTCCTCCTCTTCCTCCTTCTCCTCCTCCTCCTCCTCCTCCTCCTCCTCCTCCTCCTCCTCCTCCTCCTCCTCCTCCTCCTCCTCCTCCCTAGCATATTTCCACAGTTTGCATGGTCAGCTATGTCTCCAGGACACAGGCCCATGGCTTGCATATCTTTGTTGATGGTGTCTTGCCATCTCTATTTTGGATGCCCGTGGGTTCTCTGGCCTTTGGCTTCTAGTTGGCAGGCAGTCTTGGCCACAGTGGAAGGTGCTGCTTTCTGGACATGTCCATACCAGCAGAGCCAGCCTTCTCTCATCTTCTCTAGAATTGGTGCCACACCAAAATGCTATTGAATGGGGTCATTTGTGATGTGGTCAAGAAGGGAGATGCTCAATATCCAACAGAGCATTCTCATTTCCATGGCACGGAGGTAGCTTTCGGTCCCTGTTGTTGCTGTCCAGCTTTTGGTGCCATACAGTGCAACAGGGAAGATGGTTGTCTTGTAAATCTTAGATTTAACATCGGTTGGCATTCATCTGTTGCACCAGGCTAGAAACTGAGAGATCATTAGCAAGTCATGAGTTCTAGTTCCATGTTAGAAACCAAATCAGTTTAGGTGGCCTTGAGCCAATCATGCTCTCTCAGGCCTAGGAAGGGAGGCAATGACAAGCCGCTTCTGAGAAATCTTCTGAGACATCAGAAATGCACCCCCAGATATCCAAATATATTCAATCACTGAAGGCAACGTCCGCAATTCGCCTTTCCAATTTATCACTCCATCTTCTTCCACTGCTTCTTGCCAATATAACTTCTTGCTCTAATAAATAAATATGTAATTTTTTTAAAAAAAATCAAAACAACCCAGAAATCACCAGCTTTCAATCAATGGTTTGTGTCATCAGGATAACTTGCTTTATCTTAATAATAACACACTGAATGGCAAGAGCAATAACACAGGAAAATAAAAAACTAGATTCACATCATTCCCTGTCAACAGCACTGCTGGCACATGGCTGGTTTAGGAATTTTTATTATTATTATTATTTTTCTTCTCGAGTACATACCCATCAATCCTGCCTCACAAAATCACTTGTGGCAGGCCTCTGAAATGGTGCAACAGGTTTTAATGAACTATCAGTTTTAGAAGCATTGGGCTTTTATAACTTTTTATGGAGCACTTTAGGAAAAGAAAGAAAATGCACGTCGGCTTGGCGGAAGAGAGATGGAGGAACACGTACGATGGGATGTCTCGGCCCCATTAAAAAGCATTTGCCAAAGTCATTTTGTCACTGTCATTTTTGTTTATGAGACAAGCTAGAAGCCACTGGCTTGCAAGTAATATATACAGTGTTTGGGTAGGAGTATACTGTATGTGGAAGAGGTACCATGGCTCAACGGTTAAAGATGCTGAGCTTTATCAGAGCTGATAGCTGGGGTTCAAGACCCGAGCACCATGCAATGAGTGAGTTCCCATTCCTTGCCCCAACTCCATTCCATTTAGCAGTTCAAAAGCATGCAAATGTGAGTAGATAAATAGGTACCACTTTGGCGGGAAGGTAACAGTGTTCCATGCACTTTTGGCACATAGTCATGCTGGCTACATGATCACAGAAGAGTCTTCGGACATTGGTGGCTTTTTTTGTCTAGTAGTTAAGGTACCAAACTAGAAAGTGAGTTCTAGCCCTGCCTTAAGCATGAAAGATGGTTGGGCGACTTTGAGCCAATCACCAGGAGACTGTGAGTTGTCCCACCTTAAGTTTGAAAGCTGGTTGGGTGACTATGAGCCAATCACCATGGCTGTGAGTTTTAGTCCCACCTTAGGCATGAAAGCTGGTTGGGTGACTTTGAGCCAATCACCAGGAGGCTGTGAGTTTTAGTCCCGCTTTAGGCATGAAAGCTGGTTGGGTGACTTTGAGCCAATCACCAGGAGGCTGTGAATTTTGTCCTGCCTAAGGCACAAAAGCTGGTTGGGTGACTTTGAGTCAGTCACTCACACTCAGTCCAACCCACCTCACAGGGCTGTTGTTCTGGGGAAAATAGAAGAAGGAAGATGTGTTGGATATGCTCCAGAGATGGTATTCAGCAGGTTTTGACCAGTTCTGGAGAACTGGTTTTGGAAATTTTGAGTAGTTCAGAGAACTGGCAAATCCTACCTCGGACCGAGATTTTACAGTATCCTTCCCCTGCCATGCCCACCAAGCCACGCCCACAGAACCGGTAATAAAAAAATTGAATTCCACCACTAATATGTTTGCTGCCTTGAGGTATTTGTAAAAATAATAAAGGCAGGATATAAATAAATAACAAATAACTATAGGTATTAGTTATTACAATTTATTAATGACCCAATGAGTTATTACAACATATTGTAACTTACAACCTTTTGTTTTATAATCATTCAAAGTTACAAAGGCGTTGAAAAAAGTGATTTACAAACAGTCCTCGCACTTACAACCATGTCAGTATCCCTGCAGTCACATGATCAAAGTTTGACTCCTTGGCAACTAGTGCTGATGTGTGATGATTCCAGTATCCTGAGGTCATTTAATTGCCATTTCCAAACTTCCTATCTGGGTTGCGACAAGCAAAGTCATTGGGGAAGGGGAAACCAGCATTCGTTTAATGACCAGGTGCTTCACAACAACCATAGGGATTCTCTTAAAGATCATGGGAAAAAGGCCATGAAATCATTTGCATTTAACTCATTTAACAACCATCTCCCTTAGCAATGGAAGTTCTGGTTCCAATTGTGACTGTAAGTCAAGAACTACCCACAGGACAGAAGCAGTAACAGGGGTGGGGTGCAAATATTTGCTCCCGGTTCTGTGGCCGTGGCTAGGTGGGTGTGGCCATATGATTGAGCGGGCATGGCTTAGGCTTTTTTGCAGCAACCCCTCCCCCATGCATCATTTTTTTGCTCCTCAGGGAAGCTTCCTGGGCAAAGCAGTAAGACAGGGAGGGGAATCCTGGAACAGCTGATCATCGGGAGAAAAAATAAATACTGGTTCGGCCCAGCTGGTAGCTGTTTTTTTTTTTTTTTTAACTACCGGTTCAGCCGAACAGTAACATTTTTTACTACCGGTTCGCCCAAATCAGGCTGAACCAGTAGAATACCACCATTGAGCTGTATCATGTTTAGCAGAGGAGAGCCCGGGGGAGGGGGATGAAACAGGTAATAATAGCATTGGTGTAGTTTAATTATTTTTTACATCAGTAGTTGGAAATCAACATCAGAGTAATTAGGGGAAGGAACCCATCAGGAATGCGATACAACTGTAATCTTCCAAATTAAGTCGTGTGTGCCACACAGCTTCTCCTGCACATTGCAGATTCTAAATTAAGGACTCAGGTAGAATGTCATAAGCTTTTTTCTTATGAGTTTCTATCGGCGCTATGATTACTATATTGATTTCATATATCATTCCGCTGTGTTTATTCTCCACTCAATCACCTTCTAGAAAGTAATAAAATTAAATCCAATATGATATTAAAGGTAAACATGCAGTAGTATTACATGTAAATAGCCATTTGGTTGTTTCTTTTTTTAAAAAAATATATATATATATGCTTCCATATCTGTGCATAGATGTGCAGTTTCTCCCTCTCTCAATTTTAAAGCATAACACCAGAAACATCTTTCTTTTTAGTCTCACGCTGTTACTGTAGTTTAAAGAAGGACCATCTCTTTTTCCCGCATTCAATAAAACTTTGCATGATTTCTGCTAGAGAGATGCAAAACAGCAATCTTATTTTACATCTCCTCAAATATTCGCTTTGATTGCACAGAAAGCCTAATATGACAATTGCTAATTAAACATTTTTTTAAAAATAAGAGAACATATCTCAGCTTTTTCAACTGGACAATGTCAGTGCTCTATCCCTTTGAGCCAAACTTCTCGATGTATGAATGAGCCTGGAAATTATGGTCATAAAATGTGATGGTTGTAAAACAGGCCAATCTTTAACTGGGCAAGATGACATCTCATAGGGCAAAATGTTTTGAATCCACATACCTCAAGTGGGCCAATTTAGAGAATGAATCCAAATTCTGGTACCCAGGACTCCTAGTGGAATTAAAATCTGGCATATTTTATAAAACAGTTTTATGGCATAAACATAAAGCATTTTATAACATAATACCCAGTGTCATAAAATATTTCCTGCGGTCAGCTCCAGAAGTTTGACTGTGCTATATAGTTCAATACAGGCTATTTTCAAGGCAGATATATCTCTTGATAGCTTCCTGAATTTGAAGACCTTTTCCAGCACATTAAAAGATCCTTCAATAAAGCATGGAGATATCTGGTATCTCTGCAACACGTTTATAGCATGTCTCGTAACATGCTACAAACCTGTTCATATTTTATGTTTATTTATTAACATGTTTATTTTATACATGCAGCACACAGTTCTTAGAAACTCCAATACAGCTGTTCACTTTCAGTTTAGTTTAGTTTATTGTCATTGCACCTTATACAGTGAAATTAAATACCATCTTCAGTGTACATTGTAACTATAAAAATAAAACACAAACCCACATCCTTTGCATTCTAAACAATTGAAAATCCCTGATATTGCCTTAATATTGCACTATACAGTAGAATTCAATATAGTTACTGCTCTAGGATAGAAGCTGTTTTTCAGCCTATTTTGTCCTTGTTTTTATTATCCTGTACCGTCTGCCAGATGGTAATAATTAAAAAAAAAAAAGGGGGGGGTGCCCAGAATGAGATGGATCTTTAAGGATGTTTTGAATTTTGTTAAGACAGCAGGAGCTATACCAAAGAGGGAAGAGAGCAACTAATGGATCCTCTAGGCAATGACATTAACCCTCTGGAGCACAGTCCTATCTGTCACTGTGCAATTGGC